>DWDV01000804.1:0-15019 GCA_018245615.1 Mimoniades ocyalus
GTGTTCTACTTTCTTCTGCCTACCTCTTCGGGAATTACAGGCGTGATGTTACCTTAAAATACATAATCTTATTCGCATAAACACATATGGCAATGTATGCAAGTGAAATAAAAATTATATGTATAAATTAAAATTATCCCGGAAGAGGCAGGCAGAGGAGTGTAGAAAATTCCCACGTTTCATCAATTATATTCATAACTTAAATTAACATTTTTATAATTTAATATATGTCATTGGTAAAATATATTAATTACAAAATTTGTATCTTAATACCTTGTATGTAACATAATTATGTTTTTTTTACATATTTGGTAGGTAAAATTTGTTTGTAAAATTAAATAAGAAAATAGTTAATTCTATAAACACCAACTTTGTATGCGTTACTTAAGTGGCTAATATTCTAATTAAGTTGATATTACTCATGTACAATATCGTTATGCATTTTGAATTGTTAACACCTTATTTAAATGGTTTTTTTTTCATAACATCACGCCAGCTCGTTTACGAGGTAAGCAGGGAGCACACATAATATAATAAATATAATGCCTAAGTTCACCCCCTATTCCACGGCGGGGCTTTAAAAATAACTGATAAATCGTGGAGGTGTACTGCACTCCTCTGCCAACCCTTCGCGGAAATACAGGCGCGATGCTATGTTATAATATATTAGATATAGCATACGTGTTAAATGTACACGAGCTTAGTAATTTACACGCACCAATTGGACGGTCGATTAAAAATAATGATAAATGTAATTAAAGTGAACTTGACACTGGCTAAACAAATATCTCGGGGGGTCATCTCATCGATCAATCATTGGGGCCTTGTGCGTTGCGCACCGTTGTAAAACTCATGGGTGTAGTTCCGCCTTTTTTATGGTGTTATGCTTGAATACAACAATCGAATGATGGTGTGACTAGCCTAGCCATATGTGTGAACAAATCACACCTTTTATTTATCTAATCACACCTTAAATAAACCGATTTCTTTTTCAAAATACGCGTTCGCATACCAAAATACTTATTATGAATACACCATAGAGATCTTTATTCAGAACGACAGCAAAGACGATAATTATGACAATATTTTTCCCAAACAATTTATTAAATCGACATTCAATTCTTCAAAGAAATGCAATTGTTATGCCATTAATATTAAAGTCCACTTTTCTCTGTCCAGTAGCGAGTGGCACCTAGGCTGGGAGCGGAGTTCTCTGCATGGCGTCAGCTGGTACCACCTCCTCCATCCCGACTGCTGCAAGGAGGCACAAAGCAAACATCGACTAAGTAAGTACATATATCAGCGTCAACTATTTTTCAACTTTTAATATTTACGAACTACATATTTATTTAAAAGGAGTGATATCACACAGTTTAGCGGTTAAAATGTCAGCTTCCTTCACAAGATCTTAGATTCAAACCCTTGGGAGACGCCACTAATCTTGAATCCGTTAAAATTGTTCATAATGTTCTCTGTGGTGTGTACAGTCTTTAATAGAAACGTAAACGCAACGTCACGCCCGTAATCCACGAACACTTAGGCAGAGGAGTGTAGTACATTCCCACGTTTCACCGGTTACGTTAGGTATACGTCCCATCAGAGAATAGGTGGTGAACTTATTGTCAGACACCAGGCACAAATATGGACGCGAGGATCGGATCCAGGAGCTCTCCGTCAGCAGTCCCGCTTGCAACCACTGGCGCAACAAATCAGTCACTCGACTTAATAAATAAACTAACGATAAAATTGACACAATATAAAGAGTCATAACCTAGACGTGAATGTAATGAAATGAAATATTTGAAAACTGATATATTTAAAGCAGCAAAACATTCTATGAATATTCTCGGATTGTAGCTTGGGATCACTTATAATCCGTGTAAACCTCAATACGAACACTCATCCCACGTATCATTAGTAGGTTTCAATACGTCGCGTTTTTATACAATATTAAGCCTTATCCCCTTAAAATAAGGACTTTCTCACGCGCTCGCGTATTAAAACTCCACGTGATGTACTGCAGTTAAATAGAGACATTTCACACAGAGAGCGACTATCATCTAGCACCTAATCGCTGGTTACAG
This sequence comes from Mimoniades ocyalus, assembly GCA_018245615.1. Classification (NCBI taxonomy): domain Eukaryota; kingdom Metazoa; phylum Arthropoda; class Insecta; order Lepidoptera; family Hesperiidae; genus Mimoniades; species Mimoniades ocyalus. The sequence goes on from DWDV01000804.1 coordinate 2,085, forward strand.
AGAACCTAACTAAACTCATCAATCACTAAACAAGGATTAACGAGGCGTTTGCGTTGAATCTATTCGATTTGATATCCGCCGCGAGCGTATTAACGCACCTGGGTGTAGAAATTAATTGACATACAGTGGCTTGACACCCGGTATATTAGACAGCTATTAGAAATATGACGGCTAACATTTAATAATAAGTAAATTGTGGGAGTGTACTGCAATTTTATTTGTCTATCCCGTCGGGTAAACTACGGTCGTGATGTTATGATGGTTATATTGTTACGGCTAACATTTACGTGTCAATGGATTTACGTGAGCATAGATCTGATAGCGTAGAGGTGTACAATTTACAATTTCTCTCCGGGGTTTGTGAGTTCAAATCCTGGTGAACATCATTTTGTATACGCTACAAGTGTAAAAGAAAGCATCGTGAGCAAAATTATACACAATTCGTTATAAGTTATGTGAAAGTAAACCAACCCACACTTGACCAGCATGGAAGACCTTAGGCCTAATCATCATGAGAGAAGATCCAACTCCAACAGTGGCACAATAAAACGGTTGATTATAATAATGTCACATGTACTCGTATATTTTTTGTAGAATTCTACACCAAGTTAATCCATTGCGAATCAATTAGACGTTAGTAAAAACAGTTTCGGAAACTCTTTTAGAACACCGTCACAATTTTAAAAAAACTCGTATCTACGAGTATGTGCGTAAATATTTATATCGATATACCTACTTTGTCAGCCTATTTTCTGATCAGACGTCCATGTGTGGGAAAGACATCTCCACATATGATCGTCTGACAACATTTTGAGACAAAGATATTGTCATTAATTCAAATTATTACATTTAAACACAGATTACATACACGAACTTCGATTAAAAACTCCATACTACCTATGTACATTGGAATATTAGAATATTAACTATAATCACATACTAAAAGCAAATCGTCCATTTGATACTATACTGTGTAAAACAGATGGATGGATTGTAGACGAAACTAAACATGAAATTAATAGTTTTTATAAAACATCCCGCGCTAAGATCCTATTATGTTCGGAGTTACAACACCGTTAGCTTACGAAATAGAGCCATGAAGTCGATTAGGCTTATGGCTGGAACATTGTGAGCTAACATTTGCGTATTGTGAGCGAATGTTTTAACTACGATATTGAAACCGCCAACGTGGGAATAATATTCCTTTAGCAATAATTGTGTGCATAAATATTTATTTTTATTGCAACTCCAAACTTTATACTCTTGTTTCATTTCTTAGAAATATAGGAGCGTTAGATAAAAATGACCTTGATATTGCAAAGGTCAATTCCAACATTAAAGTCCATTGACATGCCATAAATGTTTCGTAATCTTTTTCATTCTTCTTTTACATCTTGAAAAAATTAAATTGCTTCAAAAGTTGGCATTCATTTATTTTTTGTAAAACTCGGTTATTATTTAAATGATATTATAAACAAATTCATCACAATGCCTGCCTCGTTGGCTTAGCCGTTGAAATCGAGACTGCCCGTCAACAGGTCCTGGGTTCAAATCGCCGATGTAATGGGTTTTTCTAAATTAAAATCTTAATCTAACAGTGGCCCGGAGTCTGGATTTTTCTCACCACCTATTTCATAGTGGGATGTAAACGCAACTGGTGAATCGTTGGATTGTATTGCTGTACTCAGCCTACGTCTTCGGTGACTACAGGCGTGATCGTTTTCATGACCATGAATCTTGCCTGAGCAGACCGGAGAGCTTACTGGAGCTAGTTTTCTTTTCTCTTTAATATGCTTTAGCAGAACAAACAGGTATCTTGATAAAAAAATTAAAAAAACACGTGTACTGAATTTTTCTACAGGTCTTCTCAGTCGATTTCGCTCTTCGTCTCGATACTATGTAATTGAAAAAGAAATGTACCTACAATTTATTAAAAAAATCGTGCGCCCCCTAAGACATTTCCAAGTAAATACATTCAAATTTAATTTTCGAGTCAGTATCTAGATTCCACTAATGTGGTACCAGATGGGTTGTAACCATATTGGATAATATGGGTTTACAAGCTTTTATACATATACATAGTACGAAGTGATGAATTTAGACGTTTGTGGCTACAGATTTCAGGCAATCGAAGGCTCTCTGCTTACCCCATAATAAACCTGGCGAAGTGATACACATAATAATTATGATGGCGTCAGAAACTTCAAAACATCACATATCCTGATTTGAATGAAATTGAAGAAACAAACGCACACAAGCCACTATAACATTTGATTCCGGTTATGTGCAATGCATAAAAATATTTTAATTCTCCTCCACATTAGTATTTCTTAAAGGTTTTTGAGCATTAAAATTGTAAATAAAATTATCCGTAATAGCTTAAGCAATAGTCATTGTTAATACTTGACTTTTCCTTATTGAAGGTCAGAATGAGGTTAGTGCATGGTACGTGGTATGTACTCGTACAAGACGCCTAATACCTGTTACAGTATTGCTTCCTTAACAAATGTTATAAGCTTAATGATTACAATAACATTTATAACACACTTAATTTAACAAATAACGAGAGCTTTTACGATAATTTTATGATTGTTTAAATTAACCTGGATTACGATAACTTGCCTTCCCGGTTACTTCACTGTTTGCAAAGTTTAAATGTAGGCAAAATACGAAACACGAATTTAAAAACCAACGACCAAAATATATTTTTTTGACATGAAAATGAATTAATTTACGCTTATAATAATAATAATAATAATAATAATAATAATTTTTATTTCAGACCAAGGTCCATATTTTTTTTTGTTAGTATACAGGTGCTTAAAAACTATGTTAGTACTCGTAATAGGACATATACATACATCGAGGGGGGTTAGTAATACAAAGAACTTACCCTATGTTAGTACTTAAACTAGATACACAGACGCCTATTGGCGAGAACGTGTGCACGATTCAAGTTCCTCCAGAGAGGGCTGTCCAGTTTGTACGCAAGTTTGTCAATTACACAAAAGCGAGTTATGAAGTATACTTCACATTGTCATAAACAGACAACCTGAAACAATACACTCACATGGAAACTAGAAACTTGTAACAGAGACCTGATACAATACACAAAATTATGTATACATATAGCATACATATTATATGTAGGAGTGTTGTACAAATGTTTGGTTACCAAATTAAATAAAGAATTCATATGAATGCGAGTCGTCTTAACATAATAACTTAATATAATAATAAAAAGAAAATTATGCTTCATAAACATTCGTTATTTTTGATAAAGACTCATTTAACAGGGCTATTTAGCCATTAACATGCAAAGCTAATTACTATGTGTATTCTAAACGAATGAAAATAGAGATTCTGCAAGACGATTATCTTACGTTATAGAAGTAACAGACGGGCTAGTGAGGGCTATGTTATGGTTATGCATCCCATAGATATCCATCTCTATTCTCACATGTGGTTTAAAATCTATCTGAGAATTATCATTTTTGCGTTAATACTCTTGAGGGTGAGATTACAATGCCTCATTTAGTTGTTTGTGGTCTGCTTATCATAGTAAATAAAATTTGCAATTGTAATTAAGCTGCTAAACACCGTTTCGTATATTTAAGCATATTATTAATAACCTATGTTCAACATGTAGTACAATATACCTGGGACGATTTTCTAGGGGTTAATAAACCTGTACCGTTGTGCCGGATCGTGGAATCGATTTCCACGTGAAGCAAGTATTTTTAGGATGAGCATGGGTATTTGTCCTGTATCTCAGTGTGAAAAGAATAAAAAATATCTATGTATATGCGAACGCATTTATAATATCTACCTGTTTACTTACATAGTTTATCAGCCATCTGGTTACTATTGCACACTTTCTACTTTGTTTGGGAACAGAGTTATTTGTTATATATTTTATAATACTGCCTCGCTGGTCGTTTTGGTTGAAAGCGCGATTGTCGATCGGGAGGTCCTGGGTTCAAATCTCGGGTCCGGGACTACCTACTGGATTTTTCTTATTTAGATTTTCAAGTTATGGCTCGGAGTCTGGAAATGTGCCCGGTGTATGGCAATAGGATCACCACCTATTCCAGAGTGGAACGTAAACGAAACTGGTGAAACTTGGGAGTGCCGTACACATATCTGTCTACCTGTCCAGGGTTTACAGGCGTGATGTTAAATTATTTCTAATACATTGCGCAAAATTACTACTCGACCTAGATATACCTATTGTGAAATATCGTGTTAACAAGAGCGTCGTAATAAAGCCACAACTGTCATATCAGCATCACATCAATCTGACATGTCATCGTCGATAACCTATGACGACGAATCCTAGCAAACCCACGTAGGAACAAGAGAAAGTTGACACTCTAGCGCGTGACGCTGACGTGTGAACACCTTCAGAGACGTGAGCGATTTAATCAGGCGAAACTCTCCCGTAGACACCACAAACGGTACATTTAAAACAATTCTGAACTCTATTCTATAAATATACAACGCCAAAATTCTTATTGCAGAACAACAGTAGACGAAGGACTCGTCGTGACTTTTCACTTCGCAGTCAAGTGGTAGGAACCTCGCATGTAGAACGCTTTCCAATATTGTGAAACTTGCAAATAACGATATACCTCACATGTCAGATTTGAAAATGAAACCAGAAGTTTTATGTGCTACTTTACTAATGGTAAAAATCATATTATATTGTAACACCACGCCTGTAATCCCCAAAGAAGTAGACAGAAGAGTGTAATACATTAAATACGTATTATCGGTTACGTTTACGTCCCATCGTGGAATATGTGATGAGCTTATATCATGCACAAATCCGGATTACAAGCCACGACTAGACATTTCAAGGTAGAAAAATCCAATAGTTCCTAATCCGGGATTCGAAACCAGGAGCTCTCGATCGGCGGTAACGCTTGTAACAGCTCAACCAACAAAGTAGTCAACAAGAACGTTGTCGTGTCGAAAAAGCTCTGGCAGTCGTATCTATACAAGCTTACACGCATAACGATTCATTGCCTATTTTAAAATGTTGAGTTATTTAGATATACCTACAATTTTTGTTTAACGCTTCTCTACTTCAGAGAGTACCTACGTATGGCAGCCGAGCGCGGTTATCCTTCTCAGAGGTTAATTCTCAAATTGCAAAAGTTATTTCACGAGACCTCGTTAAGTAATTAACTACCATCACACATTTAAAAAAAATGCATAAATGAAATAAATTAAAAATAATTTAATTAAATATTTAACCAGAGGAAGCTTGCTAATGACGTTTCATATTATGAAGCACCAGAAGTTAATTTTTTTAAAGTAAACTTAGTCGCAAATTATCGTTAACAGACGCCAGAAATATTGTGGACGCCTGAATTATTTCAATGTGTAACAATCGTTGAACCTTATGTAGAAGCATTTAACCTAAAAATTTGTTGTATAATCACTAACCTCTTATTGGCTCATCTCCAAGAGGCAGCGATTTCATTTTGTAAACTTTTCACACTGCCACTTGTGATATGATATCTGAGTTTGGAAACGGGACAGTAATACCTACTTAGCTGTCTATCGACAAAAAATAACATGAGACGCCTGATGTGCCAAATTGAACGAAAAGTAACAATAAGACGTTTATTGTAATAGATTTATGAACATCACATGTTGTGCAGTATGTGCATTCCATTCGCACAAGAACGCGTAGGCCGTTCGCAATAGGCTCGCAAATCAAACCCACTTAGGCGGGGCATACACAGTTAACAGGGATAAACACACCAGCAGTTATCCAGCCTCATAGCCTCAGCCAGCGCAATCATAGCCGTCGTCAATCTTTCCCCGGCTTAAAATTAGATTCACCATCAGTAAGGCTTTCCCAGGATTAGCTTTTTAGTTTTAAATATAGGTAAATGGATATATGTATATATTTGGTTAAAGTACTTTTGTGTTGATTTGTTCCGTATTTAGTTTCTACGTATTTCGATGTTTTATGTATACTTACATAAATTGTAAACTGAATATTCCAAAACTGGTGTAGTCTGCCAAAACGTACTTGACCAGCGCGGTAAACTATGTCCTTGACCTTCTCATTCTGAGAAGAGACCCATGTCCAGCAGTGGAACTATAAAAAGGGCCGGCAGAAAAAAAATCCCATTCGCTTATAGAATTGCGATATTTGTTCTGCTTCCAATAGTTATTATTATCATTAGGTCGCCGTTAATAAACATCAAAGCCAAAATATTAACATTTAGGTTTCTGTGTTGAGTGTTTTAAAATTTAATATATTGTGTTCATTTTCAATTTCATCGAGCTATCGATACAGGCCTATCAAGATGGACAACCTACTCTAAAACCAACATTCGAGATTGCGCAAATAACCGACTAGCATTAACCCTCATTACTCTTTCACAAACATCCCATTACTATAAATGACGAAATTATATTTTGTGACATTACCTTAAGGTTGAAAATTCTTTGGGCGTACGCGAGAAAAAATGGAATCAATACTGTAAACGTAATAAGTACTATTTGGACATCCGGCAGAGGAATTCTATTTTCGAATCGTCATTCGAATGGCTGTAATCAACGGTGACATGTGGCCTTTAAATAAATGGAGAGATTCATCAGTGAATTTAAATGATACTAATACATCATAAAGCCACTTTAATTGATAATTAAAACAAGTTTGAAAATCCTAATTAATTAACAGTGTGTAAGAACGTAGAACTTAACTTTCACTGATAAATATTTGAACGCGAAATATATGGGAGCTTCTTTTTACTATAAAGACCAACCGACATTTTCAAACAGAACTCAACATAAATCGTGTACTGATGAATATCTTATACGCATCGCTATACAGTTTCTAACAAATGAGAACAACGTAAAGCAAATTGTATGTTAAAATAGTGAATATAATGTGAAATGCATATATATTACCGCTAATACAGTACCGCGAACAAAACAGCAGTCTCTGGGAGTATTGTCAAGAGCCTTAGGTAACTGTCAGTCTGTTACCCAACCTATGAAATGAGCGGAACAACTCCAGACTAACAATTCAGCTGTCACCTCCCGATTCTGTAGTTTATTCACCGAATAGATTATCTAAAAGATATTAGCATTTAATTCCATTCTTTGTCTACAAACTGTCACATTGGATTTATTAAATATCGCAATCAGATATTGGCATGTTTCGTGGGAATTCCAGTAATTATTAGCATAAGATAAGATAGCATTAGAATTACATCGCTTATAAATTTATTAACGCCTACAAATTCGCAAGAGTACCGCTGAATGGGAATTCGATACAGATGCAAATGGGGATTCTAAGTCACTTTAAATGTCAAAGGGCGGTACTGGAAGATTTAAACTTCAATATACCTTTAATTGGATGTAAATACATCTGTCTGATATAAGAGTCAAAGGTTTCCGAAAGCGTCGTGGAAAGGTGAAGAGAATGATAAGTGTAGAAGAAGCACGTTAGTTTTATAAGCATAGAGATAGGTCATCATCATCAGCCTATTTCAGTCCACTGCTGGACATACGCCTCACCTGAGGGGTCATAATCCCCACGCTGGGCACGCAGGATAGAGATCGCAGGGCACAGCTTCTCGCTACGCTGCTGCCCGTATACGTCGGCACGGAATAAGAATACATTCCTCGACCTCGTGCCGGGATACAGGTGACATTACAACCATTCCTCGTAGATCTTGCGGCGTCACTCGTTATCAAAGGATCACATCCAATAAATTATACTAGCTTGCACTAATCTAAACACAAAAAATGCCTCCAATGATTACTTTCATTATATCTCAGATACCTGAATAATTGTCGCTCGGAAACTAAAATATATTATAGGTACATAAGGGTTAAAAGTTACGAATTCCGTATAAAAAAACCACACGTTCTTTCAGTATTGTATAGGTATCCAAACACAATTATATTCTCAGAAGTGGGTTATGTTAATGACGTTTAATTGTCGCCAACACAATATCGTAGCGCAATAAACGCGACGATCGCATTTATCCGAAGGTCCTAGATCGACACGGATGTCCTGGCAAGCTAATATAATGCATATTTAATTGCAACCTTAGACCGGGCTTTCAATATTTATGACCACCGTTCCATGTCACCGGACCACAAGCGTTACAGGGCTTGAAAGATCTTTAATCGCTTATTTGCGTTTCTAATTTATGTACAGTCGGTCTAAATAACGATTGCAATGAAATTTCTTACGAGGGTCGTAGGTGGGCTTTGGACTGTAGTGTGGTGGTGTTTATTTCACATGGAATTTTACAGCCTTGTAAGGGCAAGGGACTACTCCTAAGATGTTTCTTTGCCAAGGATATAGGTATCTAATTCATATTTAAAATTGTACATTATGTTTTCCACTTTTACAAAATGAAGAACTACTTACTATTTATTTTATTTAGTGATAAACAAAAACGTTTATATTAATAAACAAAATTGCTGTAGTATCTTCAATTAAGTCGTAGATGCGATGAACACTGACAAATATCAATACGCAACCTAAGAGGAACATGTACCTAACTAATGATTTTATTTTGTCACCTATCGGAACCAAACCTGAGACCCTGCGCAGGAGACCAGCATGACATGAAGGATCATACGTTTACTACATATTTCATTAACAATAATTAAGTACACTCTTACAATTACAGTATTAAAATCTAGCATAGGATTATAATAGTAAAGCCAGATAATTATTTTTATATCTCATTCTTGAAACAGTCCATCATATCTTGCTTAACGTTTTATAAAATCAAATACAGAGGATAAAATTACCGTACAACTTTGTAAACACGCAAACCCCATACGTAGAGAATTTCTCATCTCGGTCGACTTGTAACGCTGCTCAGACTAAATGCAAATTTCCAGCAATAATTTATATCAAAACCAACTGAAATTATTCAGTTTATTTGAAAGCTTAATAGCCAACCCATTAACCTAATAAAAATAAATCTAGTCTACTACAAATTCAGTTAATATGGAACGGAAACATCGTACATGCAAATAATTCATTTGAATCCGCAATACTCGTACCTTTAAAATGATTTACTTAAGGAATAACCATTTAATTAACATATTTCCATACTCGTTTTATGTCTTATGCTATTTTGTTTACTCATTAATCTTTTATAAGTACATACTTGATAGTTTTTCCTATATGTAGGTATAGGCAAATTCCGTCCCCGATTGTTAACTCTGTCTTCTTGGATATATATAATTTCATGAATTCTTGTATAATATGTGCATTGGTTTAAAAAAATAGGCATAATTTTCTATTAACAATTTCTATTTGAAATTTAATACCTAGACTACATTATACAGTAGACAACAATTTTATAATATAATCTGAATAGCATTTGAAATCTACTAGAAATTTGAAGCAAAACAAATTCTAGTAATTACAAAGAAGACTTTTTACTTTATTTTGACTGAATTGATCTGTTTAGGCATTCAAAATTTATATTTACACATCTTAAAGGTCCTAAAGCATCGCCACAAAACATTTCAAAATAAACTTCGGCTCTTATCACGATCATCAACAAACAAACAGACCATCTACGCCGAGGCGACAGACACCTGAATCGTTCCATAAACGGCCATGCGTCAACGAAGTCCCATCATCCGAGCAGACCATACCTGGCGAACGTAAATTGTTATCATAACATCATTGTCATGTTCCATCACCTATTTTTATTATGTTTCCGTACAATTTCCAACTCTATCACACTTAAAATAAGGTATATATTAGAATGCGTTCTATACAGGCCTTGTTACGTTTTGCAACGAGGAGTGCGGCTCTGGTTAGGTAGTGTATGTTAACTTAAACTCGATAATCTAACAATAGCCCAATATTAGATCCATTAAATTATTACGATTCACACTCAATCAGGTTTGAATTAGTGATTGCCTGTTTGTTATATCACTTCTAACAATTGATCGTTTTTTGTTGAGTCATTATCGTATCTGCCATCAACGAACAAATGCAAAAAGTCTATTGGGATAAACGCAATGATATCATAAGATGTTTTGTGTACTACTGTACGAGAATAAAATTAAATAAAACTTTATTGAGCTCTATATTAAATCACGTATGTTTTTTGGGGATAGCCCGACTGATTTTAAATCTATCCAAGGTCCTTCTTCATTGGCTGAGACTGATTCAGTTTACCCCAACTAAGGTACGGGAATTATGTCGATACATCATTTAATCATGTATGTACGTAGATACACAAGAAACGTCTAATAAAAGAAATAAAATTTTATTTTTAACCCCCTTTGCTCCCTAAGTAGATGCAAGTATTGTCAAATAAGAAGCTTATTTACGTTCAGACTATACTAAGCAGTTGATTTTGATTTCTTACTCTATTCCTGACAACTAAGAAGGTAATTGTGTGCTAATGCGTGTGCTTGATGTAAGTATTAACCAAGCCACTACTGGCCAAACATGATGTATTTTGAGTACGACGAGGATACCGACTAGAGAGAGAGAGAGAGTAATGTGAATATTCAAAGACAATAAATTTTATTAATTTATTTATTATACCTCCATTTCCTCATTAAATGAAATCTATCACTATAAAATCTACATACGTAACGTTACGATAACGTTATATTGACGTAATATCTCTTTTTTATGCAATGAAATATGCAAGTGTAAAATTTAACTAAGATAACCGCTTATGATGCTCAATGTGTGACATTATAAGTAATTGATAATCGGATTCAATGTAGGCACTAACAGCTTGATTCTACCTAACCTTCCGCGCCACTCCGAGACCAATGATACCTACCTACATGACTCGTTAGTTTATACTTGTCAAACATTACATCACATTGCATGTCCTTTATTCATTGTACCGGCGCAATAGTATTACACAAATTATCTAGCCACTTAAATGTATGGATGTATGTATATTTATATTATATTTGGCCAATTAACATATATCAGCTGAGGAGGAAATATTCTTAATTATCATAAACCATTTTATAGTTGTACTGTTAGGAACGGGTTTCGTATCAGAATGAAAAGAGTACTGACCGTAGTTAGCCACGCTGGCCAAGTGCTGGTTGGCAGAGTTCACACCCCTTATAGAGTATTTTGGAGATGTCTAAGATAAGCCGGAGTATATATGAAGTAATTCCATGGTGGGACGTAAACGTAACTGGTAAAACGTTGAAGTGTACCTACCTACTACACTCCTCTACCTATCACATCGGGATTTACAGTTGCGATGTTACATAGACTAATTTAAATATATTTGGTTACAAGTAACGCAGTCAGAACAAGAGCGCTCCTGCATCGCCCTCCTTCGACTGCAGCGTCGCTGTGGCCAGTTCCTGTGGGTGCACGCGGTTCTACAGCTGAAGGATAACTTGGAGAACTCGCAAAGACCAGTGATAGTTTGCACCAATCAGGTGTTGAGGTGAGTGAACTTACAGATGTGTTCCAAATAAAAGTAGCTTAGATTTCGTTAGATATTTTCAGTTTCAGTAAGACAGATATTTGACCTGCTGAAATATGCTGGTATTTTTGTTTGGTAACATGATCAGCAATACACCAGTTGAAATATAATACCAATAATAGTTTAGATTTTATAAAAAAAAATTACTACAACCAGATACTAAATTAGTCTGTTGACGATATGAAACCAGAAATTATTCACCTACAATTCCGTTTATGTATTGTTAATACCAGCAAAGAAAATTTTCTGTTAACGTAATCATCATGCAGTCAACAAATGGGCAGTAACTAAAAAAAACTCAAAACTTTTTTAGTAATACATAGTAAGTCAATTAATATTTTGATAAATTACCCCTAGAAACCCGAATCGAACAAATCAAATTGTTTTTCGTCTAAATCAAAATTTCTCTCGTAAGTATTTGTTATATGAGTCTATGTTATTTAGAGTGGTACTGATGGTCATTTCATCGATAACTCTTATATATTGCTGTAACAATAAACTGTAACACACGTAAAGTTTGGTATCCATTGCAGAATTAAAGTCAGATTCAATATCACTATAATCTCAGATACACGCTGTAATCGTATCTGAATTCCCCGATAGTTAAGACATAAATCATTTTGTTTGTAATTTTTACGTTGTTACATTACGTCATGATAGTTATAATAATTGACATCGTAAAAGCATGTAAGCGCAGCTTAAAGAGGACGGTATTTATCTTCAACTAGCCGGAGTGCCTTCGAGAGCCTATTATGATTACGGCTTTAATAATGCTCGTATGGTATGGCATACAGTTATTATGAATTAATCTGTAATTGGAGAGATCTTCTATTTGCACGATCATGCGACTTTTTTCATATGCTTAGTATAAGTTCCGTATAGTTGAGAATGTTATGAAATTATTATCGCCACATTATATGTATATTATAATCCTCTTCAACAATACTCGTACAAACGTATTAAAATAAAACAGAACGCTCGTGATACTGAAATAGTTATAACTGGTACTCGTGACTTTTTAAATTTAGTCTTTTTTTCGATTCGGCTAAAGCAAACGTTTTTTATAGTTTTCTACTTAGTCTTGACCGCGATTCGCACGTATTATAAATCTGATTTTAGAAATAGCTGTTCTATTTTTGACAAATGTAGGTACGTTAAATCGAATAGGTATATTAACCAATAGGTGAGCAATAAAGTAATAGCTATGTGTTTTCATTTACTCGTACCTTACATGAACAATGCATAGAATTAAACATAGCTGTCTTTATAAAGACATCTTTTTACAATCATGGGTGTTCTCTCAGAATCGAGAGTTCAGGACATATAGTTTGTAGGTTGTTACCTATGATAGGTATATCCTAAAAAATATCGAAACATTTAAAAATGGATACCTATATAAGGTACTCAAAAACTACACCCTTAGCCGCACGTGTGACTAATGCTTTTCGC
>DWDV01000805.1:0-15018 GCA_018245615.1 Mimoniades ocyalus
TTTATGTTATTAATATTATTATTATTATTATTGTATTGGAACGGAGTTTGAATTATATCAAAAGTGTAACGCTGTTTTATTTAGAGCACTATATTGATAATTCGTTTTTATTTTGTAGTCTTATTTCTTGAAAAAAAGAAAACAAACTAAATCATTTACTGAACAAAAGATAACTATAGCGTATCACTAAATATTGCTTGTATTATCACAACATTGACATCACTCGGTTGCGTCACAAAACAACATTATAAAAAAAAACAAAGTCAAAATCTTTCAATAACGAATACCAATTTAACAAGCAACGCTTGAGAGAACAAGGGCCCTTACTAGTCTCGCGCCCTCCCTTTCATGATCGCTGGTGGGTGCGTCGTTAGTCCCTTCTTTTCTCGCTTCATTGACATTCAGGGCACGCTCGCGATTTTTACAAAACATTTTCCTCCGAACCCGCTAACAAGCCTCCACTACATTGGTTTCGTTCCAAAAGCTTTAACCTTCGATTTTTATGTCAATTTACATATTGTTAGTCAATTGAATTTTATAGGGAATTTGGACTTTTGTAATAAGGTGTTCTTACTAATATAGTACATAGGTATGTTTCTGTCTACGGTTAATAGGAAAAACTATATTCGATTATCAATAATTATAAATACGTTTTTATTCCATACTATTCCACTTATTGTATAGTGGGACGTAAACGTGACTGGTGAAATGTGGGAGTGTACTACACTCCTCTGCCTACCTCTTACAAACTCATACATATCAAAGCTCTTAGTTATTGCTGAAATGAAACTTGCTTTTATAATTTAATTAAGACTTTTTATGTTAAGTATTTTATTAAATAAAGAAGATTTTTTACATTTTGCAATAACGATGGAACGCTCTAGCACACCAATGACGTCACTAACTACGAGTACGCTTCTGTGAATTATCTTGGATTTTTCGAGTTCATTGGAAAGGGAAAAGTCGTTCACGATCTTTTAAAAAGATTTTCCGCTTTATTGAAGATTCTTGTTAACGGATCAAGGATAATTATACAATAGAATTCATTGATTGTTAAATACTTTTGTAGAGTTAAGTTGTGTTAGCTATATTATTCGTATATTTGAGTGGTCATTGTTAATCTTTATACACTTCAACATTTTTGAAATAAGTGGGTACCTTTGAGAAGGCTTTTTACATAAGTTGAGAAAGCCAGAAGGCTTTTTACGTAAGATAGATTATATATAGGTATCCACAGCCCTTCCACTGCTTAATAATAAAAATTAAGGATAACCTGATTACGAATGAAATACATCAGAAAGACATTTTGATTAACATGTACTTTGTGTATAGTCAAAATATAGTAATTCCTTAGCGGTATATTTTCATCGCCAACGTAATGACTATCTAAAGAATAGGCGAATTTGAAGGGCTTTAAGATTGATTATATTGGAGGATTTGGTATTAATAAAGACGAATTGGTCGTAAGACACTGTGTTTAGTATTTTATATATGGTATTAAATATAAATAAGGCATGTTTTTAATTTTAGGTCACTTAAAACACAATTTACGCTGGCATTATTAAACGTTAACATTACTTATTTACGTTTGCATTGTTACTACAGATGTTACTGAGTATAAAATAAATACAAATAAATAAATTTTTTTTTTCTACAAAACCCACTTTTAAGTCTTATTAGTACGAAACATGCCTAAATGGTTCTTGTCCATAAGTTAAAGTTGTTATAAATATAGTTAATTTAATTGAGCCGTAACCGATGCAAGTAATCGTCATGTTATTTTAATAGCAAATCGATAATTTCAAAAATCACCAACTACAAGAGCAGACGCTGATGCATCGAGTTACTCATAAGACGAGAACGATTTTCATTCGGATCGAAAGCGAAAAATTGCGCGCCGTGATCCCCCACGGGTACCAAAGGCTTCATCGCAAATTAGATTTGGATGAAAGCAAATCTTTACAATTACATTACGATACTTATTCGAAATAGTGGCGCTCTCAGACAGCAGCAGCAGAGCAGTAGTAAAACAAAAACAGGGACTAAAGAAATTGTACTCTAACTAGTCAGAACACACCAGGATCAAGTCAAATTTCCATCAAGAGAAGCATATCTCAGTCTGTCTAATATTTATATTTTTATTTCATTGTAAATATCATCGTACATTTTACAATCTCAATCAATTTTTGGTCAAAAAAATTTGTTGAAAATTGACTTAATATGTTTATATATATGTACATATATAGGACTCTTTTGATACTGCGGAGTGTGCCGCCCATGGAGTGGGTGATAATACACGTGCTTGATATTCGGTACTATTTTCAATAGAACATTAGGTTTCACAGAAAAAAAACACGTGTCATCGAGGACGGTGATTAAATTTTATGTAAACTCGGCTCCGTCCAAACCTTAGATATGTATATTCTCCCTTCGTAGCACGATAATGAAGTTAGATCCTCGTCGGGAGGCTGACGTAAATTGGATTGGGGCCAAACAAGTCGTTACAATTGCCGTATCCGGGACTTTGTGACGTTTAAATTTAGATAAACGTTCCAATGAATATATCGAATTACAATTTTATATTTTGCTGCTCTCTCGAAAGACGAGTAAAGATTTATATTTAGTACTATAAAATAAAGTTAAAACTGAATTTTTATTTTGTTTTGATTTTATTGTATATTTCATCCAGTGCTGTGTTCAAAAGGACTCTGAATCATCTTTGGAAATGGAAGGTCTTGTTGTATTCGTTCAAATCTCGCCGGATAGAGGAACCATGCCAACTTACAGAAACAAAGATCGACTCAAATTCCTTTTGAAACAAACCCTGCTCGCGCTTGTAAGCGTTTTCCTATAATTTATAAGGAAATGATAATTAAATGATCATTTCTGTTTGTTGTCAGGTTCCGAAGTCCCATTCGAGTGTCATGGTGAGGGGCGTCGATTAGCGAATGATGAGTGACCGAAATACGATCATTGACTACAGAGAGCAGAAAGAACACAAATAATAATATTTCTACGAATATGTTTAAAGGATTTCTTCACTGATAAATCGACTTAATCCACCATTAAATAAACTATAAAAATGGCGGAAGGACCACAGACGATATGGCAGAAGATCGACAGCTCTGTTATCCCCGTTGTGAATCTGGAGGTGAGAGAAGTCAGGGAGGTGCTATGGGAGAAGATACAAGAACCGACCTCCCAAAGGAAGATAATTTTAGTTATAGTATGTATAGCATTGTTACTGGACAACATGTTGTATATGGTCATTGTGCCCATTATACCAGATTATTTAAGGTACATAGGAGCATGGGGCGAGGCAGGCTACGACCACGTAGTCACATTGCCGCCAATCAGGGAAGGAAACAGAACAATAATACCAACAAAAATTATTCCCGCATCGCATGAGGGGCAAGATTCAGCAACTGGAGTACTTTTCGCGTCTAAAGCAATAGTACAACTCATGATTAACCCTTTCTCCG
The DNA here is from genome assembly GCA_018245615.1 of Mimoniades ocyalus. Classification (NCBI taxonomy): domain Eukaryota; kingdom Metazoa; phylum Arthropoda; class Insecta; order Lepidoptera; family Hesperiidae; genus Mimoniades; species Mimoniades ocyalus. Next base: position 3,483 of record DWDV01000805.1, read on the forward strand.
GTGCTTTAATTGACCGAATCGGATACGACATACCCATGATGATTGGCTTGATTATCATGTTCCTTTCCACATCGATATTTGCTTGTGGACGAAGTTACGGCATGTTGTTCTTTGCCAGAAGTCTCCAAGGTGTAGGATCTGCGTTTGCAGATACGTCCGGCTTAGCAATGATTGCAGACAGATTTACCGAAGAAAATGAGCGATCAAAAGCTCTAGGAATCGCCCTAGCATTTATAAGCTTCGGTTGTCTAGTAGCGCCGCCTTTTGGAGGTGCTCTCTATCAATTTGCCGGTAAAGAAGTTCCGTTTCTAATTCTTGCATTAATATCGCTAATGGATGGTTTCATGTTACTTCTTGTTATGAAGCCGTTAAAAACTCAAATGAAAGAAGCTTCACAGCCAAAACCCGCTGGTACTCCTATTTGGAAGCTGTTTATAGATCCGTATATCGCGGTATGCGCTGGAGCTTTGATGATGTCTAATGTGGCGCTGGCTTTTCTCGAGCCTACGATTTCCCTATGGATGGAAGACAATCTTACAAAAGACAATTGGAAAATAGGTATGATATGGCTACCAGCATTCTTCCCTCACGTTTTAGGTGTCGTGATCACTGTTAAAATGGCCAAGAAGTATCCGCAACATCAATGGCTCATGGCTGCAGGTGGCCTTGCCCTAGAAGGTTTATGTTGTTTCATTATACCCTTCGCAAACTCTTATAAAATGTTAATGATACCCATTTGCGGTATTTGTTTTGGTATAGCGCTGATTGATACTGCATTACTACCAACTTTGGGATACCTGGTCGATGTGCGTTACGTGTCGGTGTACGGAAGCATTTATGCTATCGCCGACATATCTTATTCCTTCGCTTACGCCGTTGGACCGATTATTGCTGGTGAAATCGTCGAAATGATCGGCTTCACTGCTCTCAATCTGCTTATTGCATTCAGCAATTTGTTGTACGCTCCCGTACTGATATATTTGAGGCACATTTACGACTTTAAACCCTTCGAAAACGAGGCCAACATTTTGATGGCCGATCCACCAGAGAAGGAATACCAAACGTACAGTATGCAGGATCAGAGGCCTGTAAATGGCGAGTTTAAAAACCATTTGGAGTATTCTAATGCTCAACAGGGAAATTCAGTTCAAGAATCGAATGTCGACGGAGGGGGAGGCGGTTACGAATACCAAGAAAGGTATCAAAATTATGGACAAGGTTACGAGCAACAAGGATATGAGCAGCAAGGTTACGAACAAGGATACCAGCAGGAAGGATACAGTCAGCCGAGACAGCTTCCAGCACAGCCGCAGCCAACGGCGAGCAATCCATTCCGGGCAGGAGGGGTAGCTTCCGCACCAGCGCCTGCGCCTGCACCTGCGCCGGTTCCGAACCCGGTGCGCAACCCTTTCCGACAAGGTTTTTAGAGCCATTCAATGTTGTTGTCTATATTTTTGAATTTACTTGTTGTGTAATTATAAATGTCTTATAGTTGATATACTTCGATCACTGAGCCGCTTCTCGTCGGCGGCGAGTTGTTTAGCGTCTCACTAGATGTCTGTTACTTGTATCTAGATGTGCTTACTGTTACATTAATGTACCTTAGAGTATTCTCAATACTACAATGTTATCCTTCTAAAGCGGGACAGTTAATTCATCTGCAAAGGAGTTTAGTGACATTTTCTAATCATCTTTAGGAGGGCGACATGATATTCGTCGAATTGTTTTTCTCGGTAAAGTTACTGTTCGTACCAATTTTGACCAATATTCCTTTTAAAAAAGTTTGCTTAACATATTGTATATCCAAGGTTTTACAGTTTTCAATATTGATTTTCGAAACATTTCCAGTTCGTCTTTGAAGTTTTACTATTGCATATATTGATGTGGTTTCGAAGAAAGTGACGAGTTTCAAGCGCACTGTTTAGACGAAACGCAGGTCGCACATTATATAAGGGCCTAATATATTTATTCATGTATTAAGGCACTTTTGAAATATCATAAGCAAAAATAAGTTTTAGTGATTTTGTGTGAAAAATTGAAGCCGTTTAAACTATTGTATATAGTAAGTAATACTTGCTGAATTTATCTTTCACTCCGAATATTTTAATCAAATGTAAACATTAATATGTCGAATAATCGTAATACTATATTTTTAGAGGTTATTCTAAGATTTCGATTAGATTTTTCTTCCTACGCTTTCAGCAATATTAGTATAAGGTTTGCTTCTATATTAATCGTTAACGTATATCAATTAAATATCAATTAGTACAGTAAGTTAGAATCAACTTGTGATAAAGTTGCAACCAAGGTAACGAAACATATCAGAATCTTTTGATTCAAGTAGCTTAAGGATTATATTAAATATGTACGAATATTTTCTTTAAGTGTACAGTTGTAGTAGTGCTGGTAGTGTGATAGAAGTACGTTTAAATGTATTAAGCGGTTAAATGCCATCATTCAGTGCATACAACGTCGTTCGGTGGGCATACTCAGGAAAACAAACATATCAATATTACCCCAATTTTGTAGATTCTGCAATTTTTGGCTCGATGTACACGCAAGACAGTTATATCGAAAAAGCTGATATAAAGACGGTAAATAACAATTTTATGTAATAATAGATAAAGAACACATACTGTAACATTTTGTTTCTCAATTGGAAACAGCCAATAACAAGTGATATACGATTAAAATGTGAACAATTTGTTATGGGCTGTAACTAAAAGCAAATATGGCAGAAAAAATGTCAGAACATATCAACTGTAGCCAACTTTATTGGGAGTGACGTAATACACTTATTTATGACTTGGATGTTTATGAGGCCCTGGAGATGAGCGAACATTAAGTACGTAGCCTGTTAGTAGGGAGAAAGAAAGTTCCCTCAGGACTTATACTCAAGGTGAACGGACGGCAGTTACTAATTGAAGAATTAATTATTTAAGAGACCTTCAAGTAACGTGTTCGGTTTAGATCAATGCTTTCTACAAAATTATAATGACAGATGACCTTCCGGGAGTTTAGAATTCATTAGTGATCGATGTAGCGTTGGGTCGCGTAACAAGTCCATATCGATGGGTGATTATTTTAAGTCCAGGGCGCAATTGAATAAAAAGCACGAACATACCATCAATTAAATAACAATGAAGTAACAATTATAATGTAATTTTGAGAAGTATATTTATTGAATATGTCGTTTTAGGTAAATTTATTTTCAATCTTTATATAAAGTGTCAATTTTCGTAATTACAGTCAATTTTGGTAATTACAATTGCAATTTTGGTAGGTAATCACAGTCAATTTTGGTAATTACTGTCAATTATGTTAAAAGGAATCTTGTGTGATATATCAAATATGTACATATCTCTGCCCACCGAATCGACTAACAGCGAGCAAGTATTATTTCGCAGAATCGTCTAGAAAGCGGCAAAATTAAATATCTAAAGTTAATTGTACAAGACTATGTGACGAGCCCGAAGTGTCAATTGAAAGAGTGTATAGAAAAATTATTACTGTGGATATATATTTTTTAATATTAGCGAGGTTTATCCCACTACAGTGCGCGTAACCCTACGGTGAAGGTTATCGTCGAATTAATGTTTTGAATACGTTATAACTCATAGTCATTATGATAAATGATACTCGATGGCTTTACAGCTGTTGTCCTTATACATAAATATGTTAAGAACTGGTCAATCGTAGGACTGTATTACACTCCACCTAACCATGTGGGGAAATACCTACAGGTACGATGTTATATTTAAAGATTGTCATCATTTGGTCGGAAATGCAAACAATTATAATAATGAAAAAGAACTAACAAATAATTATAAACTATATAATTAATTAGCAAAAGCACATTTAACACTTTATCACATAACTATTAATATCTCATAACATTAATTCGAATATCAGTGGTTTATTTTGGTTCTCGTTGAGCTGTAGTGAGATATACGGCGCGCGCGCTTAGGAGTAAACGTATAATTTGCAGTCGGTCACGGTGAAGTTGACCTTACAGTATGCGGCTAGTGGTGAAAAAATATTTCATGACGTAAAATCACGCCTGCAATACATTAATATTTATTACAATATTTTATGACATACGTTCAAATAAAGTTTAATTAAAAAACAATACTTCAGCCTATAATTAAATACTTGCATTACATCACAAGATACAATACGTACATATTATATAGTACATAAATTTCAAAATAATATTGACTTATACTATTAGTTTTATCGATTTTAGAGAAAAGTTAACCATAAATACATACAATCATATATGTAAACATGTCTTAATGACACAGTCTCATGATGGCTTAATCGTCCATTGGTTAACGCTGACTGTTGAGCCAAGAGTTTTAGATTTGATTACCGCATAAATATATAATATATTAGCGGACAAATGAATGTGATGAGTGACCGTTGTTCTGTGACTGGGTTTAAAGTTATTTATAGGGGTTTAAAGTTATGTATAAGGGTTTAAAGTTATTTATAAGGGTTCAAAGGTATTTAAGTGTGTATTTGGAAACAATACATTTTATGTATGTTTATCAGCTATCCAAACACCATAACACAGGATTTGCTTGGTTTAGGATCAGATGGCGCAATGCCATTGCCTCAAAGTATTATTAAAGTACTCTCTAAAATAAAAACGTTACGAAGCCAATACAGATAACCGTTATTTGAATACATGTTTGAATTAATTTCTAGTGCTGCATTAGATTTAAAAGAAATAATTTCTAGAATATTAACTTATTTCAGTTGCAGCTTTATTCAACCAGTAACCAAAACCATTCAGCCATGAAACTATTTTTCCACCATTAGTCGTACACAGCCAATTGGGTACATCCCGTGGTATATTTATAAGGGAAAAGTAAGCAACAGCCTGCAAAGTACAATAGCATTCGTAGAAAGAGAAGCACTATTTCGTTTCATCGCACAAATTGGACACACGATCTGGTTCTTTGTATACAATATATTGAAGGATCCAGTGAGCGTCCTTTAGGTTTTGTTTGGGTACTCTTTTATTAAGGATAGGAGTGTCCCTCGAAGTATGAATTGAAAAGGTATAGTTCAAATCGGAATATAAAAATTGAGGTTGCAATGTTTTGCTAGTTCGAATTCTAAAACATCATTTATAAAGAAAAGTTTCGATGGCTTTGATGAGTAGCATTTTTAATTTGTAATATATGTTATATGTACAGACTGAAGGGAATCATTTCAGTTTCATAATTATATTTATTACCTTTTATATGTCTTTGCATAGGGGCTTCAATTTCAGTCAGTCTTTATCGTATTGAAAATAATTTGTACATGTAAATCATATCGTTGAAATGTTTTAACCATTTTTTTATATAATAAAATGCATATTCATGTTTCTAGGGATATTCCTAGCCTACGCAATTATTTGCCTCAATATGCTTCACTATTTCATTAGGTATGATTGTTTAGTGTAGTGCGCGCTGGTACTGGACGTGCCGTAGTTCGAATATCTTTTATAAGTAAACTTAGGTCAATTTTCGCGACAAATTCTCCCGAAATTCAATTAATTAGTAGAGTATCAAAGCAGCCGTAAATCTTATTGTTAGTTGGATAAAAGAGCGCGTGCTTTTGTGAATAACGTCTAACAACTACTTAGTTTGCGGATAGGTGACAATGTCTTACTGTCGTGCCGTGGAAAGCAAATATTAGGTATCTTTATATCGTGACATTCAATTATTTATTATTATTTATATTGTGACATTCAATTATTTATTATTATTTATATCGTGACATTCAATTATTTATATCGTGACATTCAATTATTTTATCATTTAATTAAATTTATATTAGCCATGTGTTACGTTGTTAGCTACAATTTATAATAATACTAATTTGCGCACATTAATGTTTAGTTTACGAAGACGTTATACGAAAAACACACGCTCAATATGATGTTCTATGCCTATATAATTGTAAGTGTATTTTGAGACAAATCTCAATTATTATATTATATTGTATTGTATTGTATTTTTAAAGAGTTGTAGATACAGCAATAACAACCTATATCGAAGACATATCATTAGTCGTAAGGATATTATACAATTTTGTGCTAATTATACTTATGTCATTTATCTTACGTATAAGTAATTATTATACAATTCATTATATGCCCGATATAAATATTTTTAATATACTCTATGTGCTATGTATTGACTCTTTTGTATTTTAATAGTGTTGTATATTTAGTATATTTTTAAGAAAAATCTTATTTCTTAATAATCTCATATTAATTTGTCATTGTATTGTGGTTTATGACTTTTCTAGCTCGATAATTGATTATATTAAAGTGAATATAGTTATGTTGATAAAAATACAAAATCTAATTCGTCTTGTGATTAAAAAAGGGTATCGTATATATTTTATGACGTTCATATAATTTTGAATTTTTCATAATTTTTTTATTTGTTTACTTATCTAACTACCGGTAAGTAGACCTACATAGCTACACAAAGCACTATGATTTTGTATTACTTCCTCAACTGTATCTATTATCTTCTTATCTACCAAATAAGGTGTATTTTTATATTCAACCATTTTCAACCCTTACGTAGCCATGTACTTAACTTTTAAGTATGTAGTACCTAATAGACACGCTGCATTAATAATTTACCATATCAACGACATATCAATATTTATTTCATTTTGTCAAATTAATGTATGACAAAATAATTTTCCGACAAAAATGTCCGCACAGTTTCGAAAGTAGAAACTGCATTTGATATTTTTATCAAGAAATATATTCTTATCAAGACTTGCCAACGTTAAGCATATCAAGCTATAAATTTTAATATTCGTTTAGAAATAATATTGCAGCGTGTATGGATGTCTGAGTGTTACTGCGCATCGATTTTAGTAGTGTGTATGTAGCGTAGAGGTATACCTATATTTTCTATTTCTAATGTAACTGCAAACATATAAAACTCTAGTAAAATACATATAAATTTAGCAAGCATACATATAATTTATTGAAATTTTGTTTGATAAAGTGAAAAGGATACTGAATTGCTTATTCATCGCGATAAATGAATACACAGATGATTAACAGAGAACAATAATATCCATAATTTAAAAATGGAATGGAAAAACACTTTCACCTTGAATATTGTCCTTGAACGCTGCTTATATTGGGTAAAAAGAATCCAACAGGAAAACAACAATTAACAGAACAAAATACCCTGAAAGTAAAATATACGTTGGCATGAAACCATTGAGTTTTTACCAATATACATACATTGGAGCGACGTGGAATATGTTGGAAGCATTGTATCGTCGCGGTTCCCAATAGTAGGACGTTAGTGTAACCCAACCTTATAAGTACACGTTTTTGTGTATTCTAATAATAATAATTTTATTTCATTTGTAAATTTATTGTAATGTTTGTAGTTTCACTTCGATTCGTATAATGATTGAAGTATGTTTGCAGTTGCATTTCAATGTTAGTCAATACCCGTCCGTTAGCTCTATAACTATTTCTACTATTACTTAATTCACTTCATCCGTTACCGCTTTCACGTCTATTAAAATATTTCACCCTTTCATTCGTAACAGTATACTATGTAACAATGACATTATTTTCATAATTCAGCTTCTAAATAACTTCATAAGGACTGTGTCAACTTAATCGTGTTATAGTTTCTATCGTGTAGCTTTATATAGTCCCACAGTCCTATTTGCCGTTAATAACTAGCCTGCCAGATCCCCAAAATCTGTCTGTACAGGTTTTCTATCTTTCTGTTTTGGGTAGTTACCGAACTAACCGGTGTGTAAATTGTTCCCGAAAAGAATTGTGACGCTCATTTTTAAATGGACTAAGATCAATCTTGAGCCAAGCAATCTACAGTCTTCAAGAGATCCACTTAGGCCTTGAACTTATTTGTTGATATATTAAATTACAATAATAAACATAACATAATTAAAAGTGAATTATTCAAGCGTATTATAATAAAGTGTGAAATTCATTACATTAATTAGTAAACTTAATATTACATTAGTGTGCATATCGATACATGGCGGCTAAATCGCACAAAAATATTGTAAATATTGCAGATTTATTGTTCTTTTTTGGACATTTATGTTAATTGTTTAGTCCTTTAAAAAAAACATAATGAACTTTGTAACATTTGGATCGAGTTTTCTTGTTCTAATACAAAATTTGTTTCATTTCATTAACAAAACGCTTTCTACCGAATATATTATAATTTGTATTTAGTAATGATCAGAACGTTATTATTATGTAATGTCTTTATACTTATTTTTAATTCTAGTATATATTATTATGTAATTAATCTTACGTATTTCAATAATCATTGGTATTGTAGATATTAATGTTTTTGTTTCTATACTTTACGTAGGTTTTACGGCATAGAATTATAATTTAGATATAATATCAATTGAATAAAATGTGAATATCATAGTGAGTTTTATGTAGGATTTTATTATTAATAAGTAGTATCACCGTAAATTTTACATATAATTTTTATTTCGCATAAAATATAAAGAAGAGTCATTTATATGTAATAAATCACATAACATAGTCCATGTGCATAATAATACTCATGTAAAAATATAATATGTAGAAACAGTTCGTTGACACCAGCGCTGTTTTCTCGTCATTAAATAAATCATCATTATCTCATAGATAAATCATTAATTGATATTGATTTTTAATTAAACATGTAAAATAAGTGTAGTAATTATTAATAAGTAAGTGTAATCAGAAGTTGTGTAAATATAGCTGCCGAGACCCACACAAAGCGAGTGATAGCTTATTAATAGAGTCATGTGTCTATGTTCTTTTATATATATATATATATATTACACATGCCACTGTCTCTTTCAATGCTTAGTATAGCTTGTAGTGAGTATAAGCATTATGCGCTGTAGGTGTTTCAATTTATATTAGTAATAATAATACAATCTCCAAATATCTTTCGTATGTTTCTGAATACCAATGCTTCTGTTTTTGAATTAATATTTATTATAATATTCGTTCATTTTAATTATTGGGGGTTATTTATAAATATTCTTATTGCATTAAATATTCTATAGAATAGATATAAATTAGCGTTTATAAATAATGCTTGAAAAGCAACTTTTATCTTTTCATAAACTATCCCACCATCCAGGTTTAGATATCGTAATTATATAAATAGGTTTACTAACTTGTAAGTTATCACATGTGAGAAAATATGATATTAAAACAGTTTCTTATAAGTTGTAGGGAGATGGCTGGGGAGTTTCACTGCATGCCGTAATTCCTTGTCGGTTAATTTATACATATAACATATAAAGAAAAAGTTTTATTCATTATTACAATTATCTGTTGTTTATAATCAACAGTCCAATAACATTATCAGTTGTTATTATTGTATATATTTACATATGTTTGGATCACTTATATTTAATTGTGTGTAAAATTCACCGTATTACGTTTCCTAACTTGGGTGGGTTCACGCTTCCGCTTGTAAAACATTCAGTACTCATTAATTAAGTGTTAAATTAATCAGCATAGCCAGTTAATGAACGTATCGAATATAAGATTTTAAAATATTAAAAATACCTCATTCTCTATAAAGTATATTAGTGTTGTATATAACGGTTCTTCTAGAACTTTTATTTCGATTTAATCGTAATGCGTAGCTGTTAGTGAACAATGCATGTTTAATCGTTGTAATCGATTAGTCAGGCTTAAAAAAAAAACAACATTTATTCCATTATATTGTACTATTTACCGTTCTGAAATAAACATTTGCTTTTTTACTACAAGTAGGTACGTCGTGTTGTAGGGGTGTGCGTGGAAGCGATTAGATTTAGTTTAGGCGCTTTAACTGTGTTTAAATCTATCATAGATTTAATAACTGTGAAATAAGAACCATATTTGTATTGCTGTGTATTCCATTATAAATAAATAGTCATAACGTATAAACACCGTTAAGAAATCACGTGTAGCGAATTAATAGAATTCATGCCGCGTATAAAATTTACAAAATTTTTGGATTCAATACACGTATATATACGAGTATACTATGCTGTCACTAATAAAATAAAAACAATAATATTGTTACTTCAATTATTTTACTTGTCAGTTTGCGCGCGTTTCGTGATGACTGATCGTTATACGTCGTGATCGTTTCGTAATGACTTGGATCATGATTATTCATAATTGTTATTTGAGAATCGCTTAGAAATTTATTTCATACGTATAAACGCACATTTTATTTATTAATTAAGAAATTTGATGTATTTTAAAGAAGAAGCGAATGATGTATTAGCCATTTTAGTCATCGTATATAATCTCATATATTATATCGAAATAATCGTCTTGTTGGTTTCTAGAGTAGAGCGACTCATAGTGGACTATGTGTAATAATGTATAAATCTTATTTACGTAGCGAATACTGTTATATCGATAGTTTAGATCAAAGTTTCGCTACGTTTGACGTTAGCAACATAGTTTTTAGAATATCGGTGGAAATCGGAAGCGATTTAAAACTGTACAATGCCGAGTTTGAGGTCAATATGGCTTGCACTCGTTTATGCCTATATTTTACAAGCTATGTTGTTTATGTAGAATATCAATGTTAATCGTAGAGTTTTAACATGTAAGTTCTGGTTATAGATGTCAAAAATATCATGAAATATTAAAAATATTTATTTATTAAAAATATTAAAGATTCCGTATCTCAACATTGACACAAATTCAAACACGTTCAATTTTGAGACACATGCACTTATACATTACAAATAGATTTTGCTTATAAAATGAATCACCTTTAATAATATTTTATGATATTTTGCATTTGTCTTGTCATCAATATATATTTCCATGGTGTGCACATGTTTTGTTTTCTTCAAAACTATGCGGCTTATTGCGTGGACAATATATATTGTGGCATATAACCAGTAGAGATTATTCTGAATTGTAATGAAATTATCGTAATAACCGAACATGTTCTATCTAGTCGTATGTAAAGAGGTCGAAATTTAATCAGTGATCGAATAAACTTGTTACACCAATGCCACGTTTTACTTATTTCCTTGCCTTTTGCCAACCCTCTGACGAACATCGATGGTACGTGAGATTTTGATTAAGAAATATTATTTTACTATCGAAATATTATTTTAATTTATTTTACTCCTCGTCTGACTCTGTTCTGTACCTACATTCGCCTTACCAATGTAATTCGTATTTTTTTATATTGACGACTTGGACGAAAGTTTTCTTTATCTTCGACGTAACCTCCTAAATAAGGCTCGTGATCACCAAAAGCAGCACTTTTTAATTTTTAGGGCATGTTACGTCATCGGATACAAAAATAGTTTTTTGTAACCATTGATTTTAAGGAACAAAATATAAAACTACTGATACCTTAACAATATACGCAATTAAATGATTAAGGTACGTTTTTTTTGTAAAGAAAAAACGTAACTTCACGCCTGTAATCCCCGAAGAGGTAGGCAGAGGAATGCAGAACAATCCCACGTTTCACCGGTT
>DWDV01000806.1:0-15014 GCA_018245615.1 Mimoniades ocyalus
ATCAGGCATTAAGTCCGCCCTTTGTAACCTAGTTATAGGTAAGCAATAAAGAATAAATAAATAAATAAATAAAATAAGATATTATATGATAATCATGTATTTGCATAGAGAAATTTCCATCACAAGAGGAAAATATCGCATCCACTGTCTCTGACTCACATCATATTCAGTGCGTCATTAGACAAAACGCAACGGTCCGATTGGTTCCTATGAATAAAGCCAAGCTGATTCTCATTAGATGTTTCTTTAATAGTTTTTGTAAAACATCAATCAACTAATAACGTAGTCATTTGCTGAGAATATAATATTTAGTAATCATGTAATTTACAAAAGTAATTGCATCTTTTTATTGCATGTGTAAACTTAATAGAGGTTATAAATTTCTATTTATATAGCATACGGTTAATTATTTTGTTCGTTGTTATGTAAGGACCTTCTCCATGATGCTCGGCAGGTTTGATCTTTTGCCTCGTCTGGTGATCTGTCCAACTAACCTATCTGACTTTCTGGGAAATGCACACCACGGCCCTGGTGACCCGAGTGACTGGCATACTTCGATTTTGTATACAATTAAATAATATTTGTTAATTGAAGTAAATATTGAATAACGCGTTATATACATTTCTGAATCAAGTATTGTACACAGTAAGTTTATAAACTAGTTTAGCATAAATAGTTATTTACTTAAGTATTATTTAAATAGCAATACAGTTGCGTTATTAATTTTTTTTTCCTTTTGGAAGCCCATGTTATGACCTATTTCATTGGCATGAGCCCTCACGTCCTTGCCCAGCAGTGGGCTGCAACAGGCTGACGACGTTGATGATTATTATTTTACAGAAATCATATTCTTACTTTTAGAAATTATCTAGGGTATCTCTAAAAAGTTATGTTTTCTTGTACATATTTTCAACGTTAAAATAATTTTCTAATAAGCGATTCATTTGTGATTGGGTTCTGTTTGATTTCGTAGATAATTGGAATTTTATTATGAACCCAGAAAATATACTCGTGTGGCGCAAATCAAAGTATTTTCTCTCTCTTTAAAAATTAAATATTTCTAAAGCATTGTGGTTCTTATTATAAAATCTAGTTATTCCAAAAAGATGAATGTCTCTTTTTAATGTTAAGAATAGCACCAAATGTGTGGACAGCAGTTATAAATGGCCGCTGCCAGTCATACAGATGTAGATGTGCGTTGACCTTGACCGGGGCTGCAGGAACAGGACTGTTAGTTACTCTTTTCAGCTAGTATAAGTTCTTAATAAGATTGTTAGTTTGTATGAAAAGATATCGGAACTGCAGGAATGCGACTGTTAGTAACCCAATTCCAGTTAGTAGATTTTAATATGAGAATTGAGATTCTCTCCTCTACTCTTCTTCCTCTAGACTCTTCTTTCTCTTGACCGTCAATCACACAGTCCAGATTGATGCGCACATTATTTTAATAGCAATTATTTCACTTTAGAAATACATATGTGTAGTGTGACTGGCTCGATGGTGCTGTGGTTAGCGAACCTGTCTGTTGCGCCGGGGGGTCATGGGTTCAATTCCCACCCAGAAGAAATATTTTTGTGTGATGAACACAAGTGTTTATTCTGTGTCGGCGTGTAAAAAAAATATCTATATAAGTATTTCTGTGTATACCTACATGTAGTTTATCAGGCGTCCGGTTTCCATAACATAAGCTCCCCTGATACTTGGTTTGAAGTCAGATGTAGAGACTCAAGTCTCAAAATAATATTGTTATTATGTAGTCAATTGTATAATGCAATTGAACGGACAGTATATACATTCTGATATCAATTCAAGACTTTAGGTTACGTTTATATTGCTGTGTCCAGTAACAGAAGTAATAATGGTACCCGGCTTCAGTTTCTCCTGTAAAACGTGTATTGTACCTAGAGTTGTTTATTACTTAATACAAATATTATTGGATTCATTCCATCAACGAAATATTCATCTACACTAACAATAAATCCATAGAAATATAAAGGAATACATATTTAAGCTAGTATTGTAACGACATTGCGGACCAATGTGGAACCAGCCCAGTGGAAATGCAACTCAAACAGTAAAAACTACATTCGCGGAATTACAGTGAATCATTTCATCATTACGACTTATTTTACCATTCCATGTCTCTGTCTTTCATACTTCATATTACACGGGAAACCATAAATATTGAGTAGTACGACCTGAATTTAATCGAAGAATCATTTTCGAATCGTAAAAAAAAACGTTACATCGCTCCTGTAATCCTCGAAGTTGCAGGCAGAGGAATGTATTACGCTTTCACGTTTCACCGGTTACGTTTACGTTCCACCATGGAATGGGGAGTGACCTTATTGCACGCCGGGAACAAATCCACAAATTTTCGAATAATCTAGAAAGTTGTATCTGTGTAACGGACAAAGATATTTTATTCTACACACACGTATACATACACGCACACATAGATTCAAATATTTGTAAATATATCATGTTAAAATATGTCCTGGGTTTTCGGCACTAGTGGTCACAATATAAGTGTATCCCAGCGTACATGCAAATTGTAAACACATTATATATAAACTTTTGTATCTATGTATGTATCTAACTTGTTTAATGGAAAATTATTATTATTCCTATCCGAATTTCTTTTCTTCTTTTCTCTTTGTACATAATACTTGTACCGGTGCGTGTCCGGTGGTTTGGAGTCTATGGCTGGTAGATGTGAACACATTAAATCTTTGATCCTAACCAGAGGAACCATCTGCGGCTTATATTAGCTAGAACTGCATGTGTTCTTAGACGGTCTTATGCTTAATCTTGTTGGCCGCAGGTGCTTGTAACATAGCGCGATAATTAATTTGATTTATCATCATCATCAGCCTATTGCAGTCCACTGCTGAACATCGGCGTCCTCTGAGGGGTTATGCCCACAACCCCCACGTTGGGCAATGCGGGTTGAGCATCAATTTGATTGACACGTGAAGTCTTCAGACTGACTTCAATTAACTCGTGAAGAAATATTTGCACTATAAAATCTGTCTATTTACAATAAAGACTAAGCGTTATTAATCTCATTTATAAAAACCTTATCGCGCTTTCGGAAGTCCATATTTAAGTTTGGTTACAAAGACGTTTTTCTTTTTAACACACATACATAGTTTTATTTAAGAAAAAGTGACATTTATATTATAAATATTATGTTTCTTCTCGTGAACGCGTTAGGCGTTTTAAAAATATAAAACATGTGGAAAAAAAAGAGAAAACAGTCGTAAAGGTTTAATTAAAAGGCCCGGTGCTTTACTGCTTGGTGACCAAGAAAAACCATAGACTTAGGATACGTAGACATGGCTGTATTATTAGTATATCTTATTTATTTCACTGCTATCAAATTGTATGGGTCCAATTGAAACCCTTCTAAGCTTCATTTTGGAAACTCAAGGCAAAATCTCCAACACATGATGCACTCCGTATATGTATAATAGACGAGGCTCTGGCCGCTGTCTGAGCGCGGTATAGTTTATACAGACACTATCATTGATCATTGGTTTTGAAAAAGGAGCTGTATTTCGTGAATCGCCCCTTATATTAGCCTGTGTCCAGTAGTGGGAAGATGCTGACATTGATTAATCGAATTATACCTTATCACTTTCATAAGCCTGGGTCGAGTACTACTGGATTTTTCTAACTAGAATTTCTAAAAGTGGCGCATATTCTGGATTTCTGGCCGGTGTATGGCAATCTTGTTACTACTTATTACATTGTAGGATGTAAACGTGACTGGTGAAACATAGTACTGCACTTATCTGCCTACCTCGGGAATTACAGGCATGATGTTAGGTTTTTTAAATATTTACTGCCACAAGCCGCGCACAAAACGCGTTTGTCAAAAAATTTCTCAAATGCCATTTCTGTTTGTTAGTAATCCGTGGTGAAGCGTGATGTTCGAATACCGTTACATCACACCTAGTGGGCTGTGGAAGTATTGACAAAAATAGATCCAATGGTTTTATGATCTTTCTTGTAGTGTATTTTAATGTATCTAGTAGAATTTTATTACATGTTAAATAATGAGAGATCTAAATCACCTGGTCCAACTATAGCTCCGTCTCGAAAACTTGTAGCGTCCGATATTTGAATAAAACGATTCCACGTTTATGAGTTTTGAATGTGAACGCGCGGTGAAATTGTGTTTATTTTCAGATCAAACGTCTTGGTGATTTTTTATGGGAATGAAATGGTCGTTATTTGTGTGTTTCAGTCCACCTCGTGACAGTCACTACGGACCATCACAACAAACGAGTTAAGTGAAGCTCTGTGGGAAAGAGGAAAATAACTTATTCTGTGCTACCAACATCACAATTTCTAATTCTGTCAAAAAGCAACAATTCAAAAATTCAATAGTAGTATTCCAATTTGAAAATCAATTGTTAAATAGACATTATAATATTAGGAATTTGAAATCATTAAACTGTTGAATAATAAGTGATGGTTCTTACAAGACTAATTGTTGGAAAACCACGAATATAAAAATAAAATATACGAGTCATATAAAGATATAGTCATATAAATATATAAAGAGTATAAAAATAAAATATAGAGTCATCATAATTCTAAATAACTTTAATTTACATTTGTGTTTTAAAATTACACTTGGAATTTTTATTTTCTTTTTATAACATTTAATTCGTTCGTCAACACACAATCATACAATTCAATGCTATCTTATTATTTCAAAGAATCCAATCAATTTGCTTATAAAAATATTTCTTATATACGAGTACGCAATTAACAAGATGTATAGCAAAATTCACCTCTACTACAGCAATGATTCAAATTAAGCGTAGTAAATAGGCAATTAACATTCTGAGTGGATATTCCAGCTAACGACATAGATTTAATTTCAATAATTGGAATACTTGACTGTTATAAAAGCATATGTATGAAGATATGGCGTGAAGATATGTATGTATGTATGTATGTATGTATAAAAGCATACTTTTCCATACGACGTCGTCCTTGACGACATTCGTGTACATACGTCATAGAAATTTGGACTCTGACATGTCTATTATGAGATAATATCGTTTGAGAAATTCAAAACTACAGATTGACGGAATAGATATCACTAAAATACCAAAATAATCACATTCTCCATATATTTAACACGCTGCATTGAAAAAAAACCGCGTCATAAGAAGATTTCGAATCATATTCGATCCAGTTGTGCGCGTTGAAAATATCAGATTCCTATTTTATTATGTCAAAAGTCTTATGTGAATTTTATAAGCTAATGCACACGTGCGGGGTAGCGCGTCGCCCGCATCGGCCGCGACAATGGTACGGCAGTATGAAATATAATTTAAATAAAGGAGCTGTGCTAAAGAACTCTTCGCGGGGCGCCGATAACAATTAACTGCATTGTTTTAAAAAACTCTTTAAAATCTAAAACAAAGGGGCCCTGTGCGCGCGCGGCCCTCGTTTCGAGTTCACTCATGCGGGTACTTTTTTTCAAAATCGAATTTCGAATTAAAACTTTACAACGTTCTTCACCGAAATTTGTATACCTTCGTATTATTCTATCTAGAACCGCTTCACACCTTTCGCTGTAGCGCCAACTGGCTGCACAAGCCCTAAATTTAGGCACCCCAAAATTTTACTATTATTACTGGCCTTGCATCTGTCACGCTGTGTTATGTACATAAACACATACGTGCGAATTGTTTTGTTATGTTGTATGTAAAATATTTGCCCGACTGCCTCGTTGGTCGAGTGGTTGAGAACGCGACTGCTGATCGAGAGGTTCTGAGTTCAAACGCCGGGTCGGGTACTATTGTATTCCTGGACCTATAATATAATTTCTAATAACCTATAATTTCTAATAGTGGCCAGTGTATGACATTAGACACTTCACTTGAAAATTTAGTCATCGGTTTTAAAAGTTTAATCTACTTTCATTCAGCATAATTCTATTATCCATACTGGCATAATACGGATGAACAGTGCACAGATTAAAAAACGATAAGTATTTAGAGGAGCATTAAATATAATATAACAAACAACTACAAATAAAAAAAAATGGTGACTTACAATTTTATTTACCTAAGTACGTATTACATTCATTCAAGTTAAGACTGTTTCTTAACAAATTGTCATCTGTTCCAGTTTGTAGTAACATTTTATTTTAAAATTTTGTTTCCGTTCAAAAACAATTTTAATAGCAGTTTTTTTTCAAAGTGCTAAATTTTGAGTTGTCATGTATATGTTGTTGAATAAGGAGGTGACAGATGTTAATAGAAATGAACAATAGTGTGTGTTGACCACAATTATATTAATGTGCTCTTCAATATTTCAAATTCGACAATAAAAATTTAAATATGTATTGCGTTAAAAACACAAAACAGAAAAATAAAATGAAACTTTATCATTGAAATATTACACGGAAAACTTTTTTAAACTATAGTCTGGTGATGACTAAATTCAGGTATAATTAATATAAAATAAATACGCCTAATGTTTTAATAACTTCAATTCGAAATTATTTGCATATTTGACATACATACTTTATTATCATTATAAGCTTTTAGTACCTGTACACAAAAAAATATTTCTAACTCATTAATATAATTATACAAAACATATAATATATATCTTAACCTTCATTTGATTACAATGACTTTGTTTACAATTTAAGAATAACGAGAAACACGCGAAAATATATACGAATGAGTGACTTGTTACAAAAACTGGGTGCAATGTACATTGGCAAATTATTATTTAATTGGCTCATTTAAATATTAATCACCCGCGGCACATAATAAAATAATTACATCAGTATAGGTCATTGACCTGTGAACTGAATAAAATGAAATTGAATAAAATTCTGCCTTTCAGTCTCATAACAATTTAATTAATTGACAAATATTCATGTCTATATTTTTCTAGATGTTTTTAGCTCATGTTATACATTGTGTTATGCAGTCGTCCAAAAGCGGTAAGCGATAAAATATATTTAATTAATGGTTAGCAATAGCATGTTACATTTTTTAATTTAACATGACGCTTGTATAGAGTCTAGTACACTTCCACGATTTACCAGTGATGTTATATATCCCGCCATGGAATAAGGGGTGAGCCTATTGTCATACACCAGGCAGAAATCCAGAGTCGTGGTAATACTAGGAATTTCAAGTTAGAAAAAGCCAATAATACTTTTCCCGAGTTGGGAAGCGAGCCCTCTCCTCTGCACTCCATCAGCTGTCGCGCTTGCAACAACTAGACCAACGATGCAATTATTTTTTTAAAGGAATTTAAATGTAAATTTATTATCCTTTTGTCACATTAGTCATGTCGCTGCACAGTTCCGTCTTCTATTCCCGGCTAGGCTAGATATTTCAAAACTGTTTTTTTGCTAACTATTCTGTGTTTAGGTACTTATGACACAAAAAATATTTGCGTAATAAAGACTGTGAATGGACATATACCGTTGTTAATAGGTAAAGTCGTAGTAATGGGTAAATTTAGTTTCTTCAAATTCAAGATTTTGTAAGTTAGCAACTAAATTTAAATGGCTGCATCCCGTACGGCTCGTTACCAAAGAACAATATGTAGGTAAGTCCAGATATGAAGGGTCCAATTTAGCAATAAAAAACCATAGCCATCTGAACCTAAATGCAAGTTCTATTGACAATAGACATACCTATGTATATCTATGAGCTACAATGTCTCCTTAGCTGATAGCATCTCCATAATCAAGGTTGTTGTTGGAATATCAATTCTACGGTTATCATTGAAAAAGTAAACACAAGGCCTTCAATTCATTCGTAACAAAACCTAAATGGGTTGGTTTTCAATTCCTTTTTTATCTATAGAGCAATAACTGTGGAATAAGAGTTATTCGATATAAATCCACGAATATCGATTCACTAAATCGATTGTCACGATCGAACAGACTGAATTGAATCGCAGTGGACTGATATCTTTTGTCAGTGTTTTCTTATTTTTCTTTTATTAAATAGCCCGTTGTCGCTTGTTCTATTAATCTTTGTGAATGGAACACGCACTTTATTATCTTTAAATAATCATAATACAAGTCAGCCATATGTCATAAACATAAAACGGGCATCTACATTTAATAATGTTGATCGGACATGTTACCAAAATATAATGTGTTCATTTTTTGTTTCACGCTATGTTTAACTAGTCCCGTGTGTAAAACTACTTTTGTAGTAGCAGTAGGAGTAGTAAGTGTAATTTTGTAACGAATAAAAACTTTTGCAAGCAAAAATAAGGAAATCGTAGTGTATTCTCAGTTTGTATACGAAAATTTTTCATCTTTTTTTTTCCCGCCACTGCGCTGTGGTCGTAATAATTTGACAGTTCAATTAATCAACAGAGGACGTTATTAATGGTAGTTTAACAAGTTCGTAAGAATTTTCAAGTGATTTTTTTTTGATTTAGCATTGAATGTGTGTAGTTGTTTGAGTTCAAGTGAACATAAAAAAGGTGTGTTTGGAAAGTAGCGGGTCAGTCGCGTCTCCGACTGCGATTGTAATTTTGATAAGGCAACTCTTAAAGAGGTATAATTTGATTCTTTCAATCTTTAAGTTGATAGCGACAATAGCCATTATAAAGAAAATATGTTAGGATTTAATAAAAAGCCAATTTATGAATATACAATAAAAAGCCATGGACATTTGAATTATACCATGGAATATATGGATGGAATATAGAACATATGAAATATGTGAATAATTTACTATGGAATTACGAGTAAAGAAACATGAAAAAGAATCGTAAATTCTGAATGCGTTAGTAATATTGAATTACACATATATCTGATTTACTTTTAATTGACATAAAAAAAAAATTGCATTACTGGTTTATATATAGAAATACCAAGGGTTTCTTCCGACAACATACATACTTCAACACGCACATTAAGAGAAAATCCACAAAATCGATTTAAGCTCGCAAATCTTGAAGCTGATGACTGACCACTTCAATCAGACATAACACATCTAATCCCATCAGCGATGATGTTAGAAAAAACCTGAAGACCCACAATTCACATGACCACATTCATTATACAACAATGTTCTGAGACTAATAAATCTTGACTAACCAACGCAGAGGTGGCTCGAGAATTCCTAATTGACAAAGAGGCGTATATTTACGGCGTTTGAATACTAAAATGACACATAAAATTTAACGACATGTAAATACCTACGTCGCGTTTTGAGCACTTGTTTTAATGTTCGCGGAAAACGAGTGACGTAGGAGATTTAAAATGAACAAGTACGCTACTTTCAAAATCATAAAAGTTTTCACTTGTATTACTTAAGTCTTCTGACTGAGAGTTTGTTGATAGCCATGAATTATGATACAACATATAAAATTGTTACCAGCGAAGTGTACATTTTGAAGAATAAAATAAGTAATATTTATACATACATATATAGGTATTACAAAAATTAAAAGAATAACCGATCGCTGATAGTGCAACAATTTACTTACTTAGAGTTAAACTACGTTCTGCTAACGTTAATTTACGTTAGAGAGTCGGCTCGATCGAGAAACGATCGTAAAATTTCCAGAACGTGTTTCAAATTTTTCTAATTCAATTAAGAATAGGGTAATTTATATGCGGATATATTCGGATTGGAATAAATCCATGAAAAAGCGGGAACAAACTGCGGGAATGTTAGTTACGGTCCAAATATACGAGTACATACTATGATATGTATGAAATGCGTATAAAATGTATGGCTTTCCAGCATTTCTGTTATTTGCAAAAATTGTTGACTGCTTTTTATTCTTGACACTATTCGTGTAAGTGCAGTAAGTAGTAATGTTTACAATGGTAAAAATTACATATAGTTTTATGTTAAAATAATACCAAATTAACCGTTTATTAACATAACTTAACGCACTTTTCCCGGCTACTCTACTATTTATTTGGTATAGTTCAAAGTTCCTAATCTTCGTATTATTTATGATAACAATCAATTGTAAATAAATGTATCGAGCACTTCATCATATGTAAGAGAATTTCGTTACACTACAACAAGTTTCCGTAGTGTAGCGGTTATCACGTGTGCTTCACACGCACAAGGTCCCCGGTTCGATCCCGGGCGGAAACAGTTTTACTTTTTTTGTCTATTAACCTGTATTTTTAAATCGAAATTATCGAAATTAAATATAAACCAATTGAGTTAAATTATACAAAAATACATACAGAATTCATGGTTGGTGATATACGCTTATTAGTTTTAAACCAGGCATTCATTTAAATTCTATAATTTTATAATTATTTTATTATTCCTTTTCAAACGAATTATTGTAATAAAGATAGAATTTCCATACTAGTTTTGGTGACATATAAATAGCCCATAATTTTTCATTATGTCGTAAAAATGTAACAAATTATTTGAAATTTACTACGCAGTTGTTGTTGTTTGGAAGTAGTTACCTACCTAATAAAATAAAATAAATAACGCTATCAATTAATAGTAACAGCGCCATCTAGTACACGTTACGGGAAATCGGCCTGAAATCAGAAAATATCACAGTAATGTTTTGCTCCACGCATCTACATACAATTAAGTTACTAGAATATACGCTTATATTTCGTTAATTAAAATGATTCAATAATGTAGCTATCGAATATTCCTAACGTACAAGTATATAAAAAAAATACAATTTTAACTTAATTTATAAATATTTATTTCATACCTCTTACGTTACATGCATTTCATTTGTATCTGTCACAGCCATCAAAGAAACTTTTTGCAGTGCACGCTTTTCTGATTTGCGACTGACACAAATATAGAGTTCGTTGTAATGAGTGACATGAGCCAAATTAACCATTTGTTAATTTAAGATGTAGACGTCATACAACTTACGTTCCTACAAATGACGGTCCTTTGTATTTATTCGGTTCCTGGGTTCAATCTCCGGATCGGACAAAGTATTCTTGGGTTTTTCTAACTTCAAATTCCCAGTAGTAACTTGGATTCTGGATTTTTTGGAAGTGTGGTTGAGAGCGCGATTGCCGATATTTTGGTCCTGGGTTCAAATCTATTGGATTTTTCTAACAAGAATTTTTAGTAGTGGCTCGGAATCTGAATTTGTGCCCGGTTTATGCCAATAGGGTCACCACCACTTCCATAGTGGGATGTAAACGTAACATGAATCGTGAAAGTGTACTGCACTCCTCTGCCTACCTCTTCGGGAATTACAGTCGTGATGTTAGGCATTGTTTACATTTCGCATATACGATATGTGTAAAATAGTGATCTTGGCGATACGCTTCCATACAAAGTCCCGATTCGAAGTTCGGTGGACGAGTTTACCGGGAATGACATTTGCATCCTCAGACCGCTTGCCAACTGAATTCATCCGTGCTTGTTGCTAAGCCTTGCATGTGCGCTGTGTAATTGCAAAGCTTTGTAGATTACATTAATCATTTATACCTAATGTTATTAATCGTCTAATTAATTCTCAGCTGGTCCCTTTGATCTTAATTTGATTAATTATTATTGTACACATTTAATTTTCAAAGACCGCACGTGTAAGATTTACATATCCATTATTGAGCGTTTTTTTCTGTCTAGGCTTATTAAGGAATGACTATGTCCAACACTGGACTGCTGCAGGCTGATGATTTGATAAAGCTACGGATACATTTAAAAGCTACTAGACGGATAGGTACATTTAAAAGCTGAAATAATTATCAGAATAATATATCGTACATCATGTGTATTTTAATATATGCCAAGTCAATCGAAATGAAAGAGAAAATACATATTACAATTATATCAACCACACCAGATCTATTACGGGGTAGACAGAGAGCATAGAACACCAAATATCTGTATCCATCTGGATCTAAACTTATGTACCACGCTGAAATTAAACAGTTAAAATAAGATACTATGTCCCGTGAGTGAGCAAATCAATCAGCCTTTAAAAACGAGTCATACAGCTACAGCTGTACTCTTAGATTGATCGTCTTTCAATTGTCAGGATACGTGCGTCGTGGAGCGTTGCAGGCCACCGGCTATTAGACTGTCAGCGGTCATGGCTGTTTTGTTGTATTTACGCTATTAAAGAGTCATTCTTAATGTTTTTGTGATTTGTGTAGTTTTTGTTTACACAATAAGCGTAATGGGAGAAACTTCTCAAATATTACTAAGTATGTTATAAATTGTTAGTATGATATTAATAAATTTTAACAATTTCAAACAATCATAAAAGAAATACGTCAGATACGGCGAAATCGGTGTGCATGCGAAAAATACGCCATGACTGGTGAAAGCAGAATGATGAAAGCAGAAAACGTCGGTCAGGTCTGTTAGGATAGACATATTTCACTCTGAACGCTCTGTAAGTTACCTGGGTTTATGATATAATAACATAATTACAAGAATCGACATCATCAAGTAATGATTACGAGGGATGAAAATGTTTACAATGAATTAAGTTTGTGTGTAATGTTAGTGGAATAGACCAGACGCTTAGCGTGTTCGCTGTGCACGAGCGCCGAGCCCGCTGCGTGACGCTTTACGTGACATTAGCAACGTTATGTCTACAGCTGGCATGAAGTTTGACGTCTTGATAACGCAGCTACCTCTGTATGTTATATCATAGATATGAGCAGCGGACTATACTTGTTCAATAAAATCGATAGCGTTTTTTTTTCCTACATTGATGCCTCTGTTTTCTACGCCCACCAAATCCATCCTGAGCGTAAAACCTTACTGAGCTATAAGTAGGAATTCTAATATAGGGTAACCCTAAATGCCCAAATCGGGGGTCGAATCCAGGACCTCTCGATTAGCAGTAGCGATTGCTGTAGCAAATAGATGTCCTAAGCCAACAAAAAACAAAACCATTGTAATTGTATGAAGAATATTGAAGCAGATTGAAGATATACTAGAGAAGTCTGAAACAACACTGAAAAACACTAAGTTCTGCCCGCTCTCATTTAACGTATTTCTAGAAGTAGCCATCTGGTCTAGTTTCAGTACTCAAGTACCTATTTGTAGCTTTAATCATTGTGTCTATTCACGATATTTCACAATAAATTGTCAAAATAGTTCAAGGCTATTGAATTATTTACAAATTATTTATAGCTCATTTATTCTTATTGTACCTGCTAATGATTGGAAATGTGACTCCGGACAAAACTTACGGCTTCATCATCATCTTTGTCAAACATTTTTTTTTAATACTCGTTTTAAGCAACTGCCATGTATGCGTTTATCTTTGGATTATGTTCTGCCGGTGCTATATTTAGTAAAAAGTATTTTAAAACGAATATGGCTGGTGCCATTAGTTTTTACGAGCTGAAACACATTTTTATAATATTCATACCAATCGTTATTAATGGAGAATTTACTAATTAGGCAGAAATTCATTTGAGTCGCTTATTTTATTCCAATCCATGTGGCGCAGGATTACCAATTAGATTTGATTATTATATAAATGTTAATAGAAAAAACATTAACAGCTATTAAGAAACACACGATATCATTAAACATACTGATAACCCGCGAGATGTGGAAGAATCTCGAAATTTTATTCAAATGGTACCAACACAGGTTTTCAATTTGTAACCAATTAAGAATGTCTCTTTTAGACGCTTACAACACAAGAAACTTACTGTAACTCATTAAGATGACGGGGAATGAAATAAAATATTAAAATGACACGCGTAACAAATTTTGTTAGTTTATGACGGGGCCGCTCGCAAAACCACTCGTAGTTATAAATAAATAGGAACATAATATTTTTTTATAAATATTCAGTTGCGTTTGAATTTGAACCACATGTGGCATGGGCGGAAGTATTTTGGACGTTTTTATTTTTATGTCTCAGTTTTATTGTTTACGCGATCAATTACACTTTACGCTCGATTGTAAGAGTGCTTACGCATTATCCTATGTAAGTTGGCATAACATAACGCGTATAGGTAGGCGTACGTATAGGCGTAGACGTAACGCGTATAGGCGTATAGGTCGGAGAGGTAGGCAGAGGCATTTCTCTGCTTAGCTAGTAATTCCAATATTAACCGGCTATGTTACACGTCTCACGTGATAGGGGGTGAGAAAATTGAAAAAATACACTAAAAATTATAATAAATTATAAGAAGAATTATATATAATAATCCTTAATAATTGTACGACTCATATTAAATCAACATTTGGATGTCAAAACTTTTAATATGATGATATAGGCTGTATTTTTACATGTTTGGTAAAATTATTTAACAAATTTAATTTTTTTTCCTCCATGCAAATTAGGCAACGCAAGGTTTAGGTACTGTTTATTTACTATTCTCGATCACATCCTTATATTTCAAATTTCCATTGGAATGCGCCTCTCGACAGTATCACTCTTGAAATTAATATAATAATGTGTTCAATATATGACTATTTTTTATAATTATAATTAGCAACTTTATAAAGGCCTCTTTATTATTTTGGTATTTATTTTATAAGTTTGTGTCCACCAATTGCCTGACTTATTAATTATCAAATAATATAACCTAACATCACGTCTGTATTTCACCAAAGGGGTAAGCAGAGGAGTCTAGTGTCTGCACATTTCATCAGTTATGGCATACGTTCTAAAGAATATGGGTAAATAATTGATGGATAAATGCTCTGGACGGCGGGCGCTGGGCTGCGGCGTAGGCGATGCGTAAAGTTATGCTCTGTGATCGACAACTCACATGCCCAATGTTGGGATTATGGGCATAATCAAAGAGAGGCATATGCCCAGCAGTGGACTGCAATGGGCTGATGATGATGATAATGATGAATAATTGATGAATAGAAATGAAATTCCTGAATAATGCACAGAAACTAAATTACAAGGAGTGATATTATAGGTACGCGACGTGGCTGGCAGCAGTTGAAAACGAAGAGTTGATGTTCCAGGTCAGTGGTGTGCTTACGGAGAGGCTTATGTCCGGCAGTGGATGGAACCAAGCTGAATCTGATGTAAAATATTTGCCT
>DWDV01000807.1:0-15014 GCA_018245615.1 Mimoniades ocyalus
ACAAATATTTATTCTGGGTGGGAATCGAACCCACGACCCCCGGCGCAACATTCAGGTTCACTAACCACTGCACCAACAACGGGCCAGTCGAATATGAATGGTGACACCCGAGATAGTTGGACGGCTGCGCAAGCGCTAAATACATTTCTGTGTCAAATTAAAGCCCTTGAATTTTAGTTCTTTTTCCACAGGTATATCGTATACTATAATTATTCGTAATAATTGTTTTATTTTCTAACGATGTATTTACAATTTTCGTTCATACTATGTATGTAATACGTTGTTCAATTCGGTTGGTTTTCGTTTTGATAAAGCCATATGATTGATTCGTATGTATATATGCTTATTGTATAGGTTTTCAGTTTAGTTATATTAAAAGTATCCCTAAACAGTAGGTAACAAAAGATAAATCAAATGAGACAATAACAGAGGACAATAAAATCGACTGTATTTTTTTGCAAACAGCTGGAAATGAGCGACAAGAAGTCTTTATTAGGCTCTTTCTGCCGCGAAGAGTCTCCGAGGCTGTGCGACCACGCGCTGCTGTCCAACGCGACCCGGGCGACCAGACCCTGCGCACCCACCGAGAGCTACATCACTACTGGACCGGCCCTCACTATATTACAGGTAACATTTTATGTCCGCTGTAACGAACTAGTACATTTTATCATTTATACACTTTCACATGCTCATGTAACTCGCTGCCGATATACATACTTATTTTAACAATCACTATACATTCGAGTCATTTGTATATGAAGAAGAAAGATACAAAATTTGTTATACCTAACTTGTTTTGCTATATATTTATTGCAGAGATGGGTCTATTAACTAATTACTAAGCTTTTACCTAAATCACGAGGGTCGTTGAAAGCAACGCGAATGTTAAAGGTATATATCGCAAAGTTTTAATAAACGTTTTTTTTTGGGTAACAATTTTCGAGGCTTATTTTACAAAGATCCGTTAAAGCCCGCGGACGCCGACGTGTGCACAAATATTTGCCGATAATGTTCCGTACATTTTTAACATTTGTTACATTTTTGGGTCAGCCCTTTATACTGAAAGGGATAATACACGTAATAACTCCAATAGCAGTGAAGTCACTAGGAAAAATTGAAATTATGAACTGTCGCCTAGAAGTAGGTACGGCATGTTATATTTAGTCTCAATTACTTAGACACAACTAGTTTGATGATTATTGTAAAATAATCTGATGGAGCACAGAGGTGTATTAAATCTTGTGGGAGATGGGTTGTCTTTAGGGCGGCTGCGATGGGCCGAATTTCTTGTACAGAATGTGACGATAAAGTAGGACACATTAATTAATTTACGGGATATTTTTATGTAAAATCATGTGAAGGGTGTTGTAGATATTAAAAAGAAGTTAATCTTGTAATTATCTTCTACGCATAAAACTCCATGATAATTATAAAAAATATAACTTCAATATAATTATACAGCAAGAATTAATATGCTTCTGCTACTTGTATGAAAAGATGTGCTTAACCGTCTCTCTACTGATACATTCTGCACGGATGGACTAAAGGACGTCCTTCAACGAACACAAAGAGTTCCTCATCACTCCGTGTCTTTGACCGCACGTGCATTCACGACTCATTCTGCGAATGCTCAGATATGCATAGCGCTACTCTTGAAACTCCTCAAAAGTTCCTCGCGCGATGAGAGCAAATATTGAGATGGACGTTTCCTCTAGGTTTAGAAGAGAGCTGAACGTGACGTTCACGTTCAACGTGCACGTTCAACTCTCTGAACTAAATTTACCGTTCATGACGTAACTAGAGCTACGAGAAAAAATACTGCGCTTTCAAAGTTTGACACTTGAGTGATTACAGAAGATAATTATTTTAAAATTGAATGATATAAATTTATGAATTGATTAAGCAAATAAAATGTAAATTAGTAATATACCGTAAATAACTGATCATTTATATACTTAATGAATGACAAAGATGATGAACGATAATAATTTTAATATTCCTATATGGATTATACAAATAATGGAACTATATTATTTATAAAGCTATTTTATAGCTTAATTAAAACATTTCACTTCAACATTGAGCGTTCAGTCTACCCAAATTAATACCATCCTTTAAAAAGCTCCTAAAATATCGTAAAGCTAGATAGCAGAGCAAATATTTGAAGTACTTAAAATGCCATTCAAACAACTGACCACAAGACAAATAACTGTTACTCAATAAAAGGCTTATTATGTTTGCCAGTAACCTAATTCGGCCCAACGACCTCAATATTATGAAATTTGGTAAAATTTAATAACCGAAGATATAGAACATCGGAACGGCACACACGGGGAAATTTTAAAAATATATGGAACATTTATTTAATTTTATACCTCGGCAGCGGTCCAAGTGAATATTTCATCGAGGCTTATTTTCTATGGGTAGAATTTTCCAGTACCGTCGGGCGTTGCACTCAATTGTGAATAATGCAAGAACGTGCTGGATCCACTCTTCACTTGATGAGTCGCAGCGATGGCAACAAGAACAATTCAACAATGTTTTGTACGATTACTATTTTGTACACAAAACATCAGGGCCCTGAAGAGGATTTATTCAAGAACAACTTTGTTAACTGTCTAATTTTTCAAATATGATATACTGATATGAATAGACAGATTTGTTCCGATCACATACAGTACTGACTGCCTCGTTGGTCGTGTTGGTTGCAAGCGCGACGGCCGATCGGGAGACCCTGACATTAAATCCCGGGTCGATTACTACTACATTTTTCTAATTTAGATTAGATTTTCTAGTTGTGTCTTGGATCCTGAAAATGTGCACGGTGTATGGCAATAGGCACATCACCTGTTCTCTAATTGGACGTAAACGTAACTGGTGAAAAGTGGAATGTACTTCATCCCTCTGGCTATCTCTTCGGGGATTACAGGTGTAATGTTACGTTTTACATACGAGTATATATAATACTCATATGTCAATTATTTGCTTCATTCGTACCATGAACTATTGATAATGAATAATGTCAGTGTACAAGTACAGGGCGTACAAACTAATCTGAACAATGGAAAATGTTAGGAAGTTCCGATGTGGTGTCGTTATAACATCACATGGGGCTAAAAATGTAATACGCATTGTATTAGATTTCATGTTAACAGTTGCTAATGTTACATTATTTCGATGATAGTTCTTTAGCTGAAGAACTTCTTGTCGAACTTGTGAATACTTGAGTATCTGAGCTCCAGTTGGAAGCGCGAAACAAACAAGAAAGACAAGAGGCGTTCTAATTTAGTCGTCGAGGAAACCAGCGCATAGTTCACCTCTCTCGAGGACAAATTAATTTTCTTTGATGTCGAATGCAAATATACATAATAATATATGGACCACTACGACGGTCCCCTATCTAGTGGCCTAAAAGAAAAACTGGATTTTTAACAGCTTCGCTTTTCGCGAAAAGTTACGTAATTTAACGAAGTTACTTTAACATTTCATGTAAATCATCATCACCATCAGCCTATTGCAGTCCACTGCTGGACATTGGCCTGTCCTAAAGGGTTTTTGCCTTTAGTCCCAGCGCTGACGTGTCGATTGGGGTTCATAAAACACGAGCTCTCGCGCCCTCTGCAGTTCTGTCATATAACTGTGCCTAGACAGACCGCTCCATCCCGCGATCTTCCAGCGCTGGGTTTAGTCGCCTCTTACGACACGCTGTATTCCGGCACTGAGTCGGGGAATATATTCATACTCCGCCCCAACACGGATAATACAGATCCGTAAAAACAACTGAACTCTATTCTAGACCCTGTATTATCTATACTTATCTATACTAATATTATAAAGCAGAAAGATTTGGTTGTTTGTTTGCATTGAATAGGTTCTAAAACTACTGGACCGATTTGAAAAATTCTATCGTTATTAAAATCCGAAATTATCCTTGATGAACATAGGCTAAAAAAAAATAAAAAAGTAATAAAAAATTATAAATATTTTTTTTTATAATTTTGATAACTGACGTAATCACTGAATAGAATTGACTTCTGTATTAAAACACCGGTAGATATTTATTAATTACCGTATCATGTGGTACAGCTGCAGCTACTTATTTATTGTCACAATACCTACGATTTACTGAAAAATTTACGTAATAATGCAGTTTAACATTTAATAAAATTCCTTTGAAAATCTAGAAAAAATAGGTTCTCGTAATGTTAAGATATTTTTCAGATATATTACTCAGATTATGAAAAGTAACATTGTGTAGAGCCCGTAGTTTTGTCACTGAGGGCGGAGGGTCGTTCTACTAAGACGACGCATCTGTGACAGTTATTATCATAAAAACATCGTCGTTATTATTAGTATGCTAACCGAGTTTCCTGCAGAAGGAGCGCCCTAGTTAATACGGGAAACGTGGTCTTAAGCAAGTTGTTAAAGTCACAAGTTGCAAACTGCTTTATTATTCAATATTATATTCAGCAGAGGAAGGACTCTCCCAAGTTACCTAACTAAATATATGAAGTTTTACTTGCTTCTACCTTGCTATAACCGATCCTTATGTGTCAAATTTTATATATCACATTAAATGCTTCACGTGATTTCTAACAAACAGATACACTTGAAATGGCCCGGTAGCTACATTAAAAGATAGTTAACAATGTTTATTTTCCCACAGGAGCTGCGTCAAGGTTCGGCTCTGTATCCTGTCTCGTTCCTGTTACGGTACGAATTTGTGGACGTGAGTGAACAGGGACAACCTTTAGCAGACTCTCAATCTGCGTGCGATAGAGTTTTCAAATCAGCTCAGACGTATTCCGGAAGATTTCAGGCTCCCAGGGCGATATTT
Source organism: Mimoniades ocyalus (assembly GCA_018245615.1). Taxonomy (NCBI): domain Eukaryota; kingdom Metazoa; phylum Arthropoda; class Insecta; order Lepidoptera; family Hesperiidae; genus Mimoniades; species Mimoniades ocyalus. The sequence continues at coordinate 4,838 of DWDV01000807.1, forward strand.
TACTACGGACGTGGTGGCGCCCAAAATCTTACTTGCGTTTTACGGTAAATACTCATAAATCCCTATAAATCTTATAACATATTTTTAATGATAAATTTACATTAGGCTATCGTTTTGTAAAACAAAATTTCATTGTCTACAGATTTGAAGCGAAACAAGGCGAAAGAGTCCAATTAACCTTTACTAATACCTTCTTTGGCAATAAACACTGCAATACACACAAAGATAGCAAAAGTAGTCGTTGGAAATGTGATAGACCGGAAAAACGAACAATTGGAGGCGAAGGAATAGGCCAGATTATAATTACAGAGTATCCCTGGGACGGAGTCCCGATACAAAGGGACTGTTTGTGCACTAATCGTTCAGATCCATTAAATATACACACGTTGACAGCTCCAGTAGTAGAAATAAATTTTACTGTGACTATGATGAATATTACAGAAGACTATGACGATTTTGCATTCGAAGGCGAATACAAATTTGTTTCCACTGGCCCAGGAGATGAAACCGTTTGTTCCACTGGTTGGGGAGACCGAAGACTTAGGGGCAGCAGTGGTGAAATAAGACTTTACGATAAAAGAGACACTTCAATTACACCCGAAATTGTTGGGGACAGGAATGTGATATCGGAAAGTGTAAGAGCAGAAGTCGCTTGTGTTCATCGACCGTGGCTCATCGAACCCGGCGGAGATGAAGTTGTTCCCGTGCAAGGAAGGTACCTGTATGTTACTGTACCGGGACAGGACGTAACCGTGGCTTCGCCTTCCTGTTCTACTCCTAATCGACTATTTATTTATGAAGCTCGGGACACTTCTCGTTTCAGAGAAATATGTCCAGATGGCCCTAATTATATTGAATTGTATTCTCCGGGATGGAAATCATCACAAACCAATCTGGAGTCATCATTGAAGCCACACGCAAAGAGTTACGTTATTGATTTCTTACAGCACGAACAAGCAGATTATTCTATAAAATGGATAGAGATAATGAAAAAGCCGTCTATTGAACATGATCCAGAATCTAATATTTTGCCAGCTTCGGTTACTCAGGAATGTACATATAAGTAAGTTTCTTTTTTATACATAGATAATGTACATAGTTTGAGACAAACGACGTGTATTAATATTATTTTCATTTCATTTTCTCTCTCCTCTCAGTTGCCCGGAGCTGAACGCTTGCATCCCAGTGGCGCTCTGGTGTGATGGCAACCCTCACTGTCCTTCAGGGTACGACGAAGACGATTCGAACTGTTCGTTTCGATTGTCATTACCACCTCCGTACGTGGCAGCGGTCGCCGGAATCGGTCTGCTGTTATGCGCGATAGCGGTGGCGCTGTGTGCGTGTCGCCGACGTCGGAAAAAAGATAAGGAGTTCAAAGCTCGACTCGACGGTGCACTGCCGCCGGAGGAGCGGCCCTACGACCGCGCCAAAGTGAACGGCGTACAGGAATCCGCTCGGCAATACGCAACGGTGCAAAAGTACGCTACTATAGACAAATATAGTTTAAGTCAAAAGTATAGTGCGGGAATAAACGACGCGAGATACTATGACGAGGTAGCCCAGAGAGACAAACTTGCAGACACTAGGTACGCCAGCTTAGGCCGAGCGGGTCGCGGCGCGCGGCATGACAGTTCCAGGGGGAACGGTTCCAGAAGAGCCTTGCCCGATCTCGGCTACCCAGACCTCAAGGACGGCTTCTGTTGACACTATCCGGATCTTTTAGAAACGACATTGTAGGCAACACTATGCCTCTGTTCGAATCCAAATTATTTGACAATTGTGTTTATCGTGTAACAGAACTAAAGACTGAAATTGGCAAAAGTGCCTCCCTAATTGAAAAGTTTTACGTCGAATCAGTAATAAATAATTTGTGAAAGTTTGACTGTGCTGTTGAAATATTTAAATGTTATTTCAGTAGAGTTGTAAATTGTAATGGCTTCTGATGCAATGTAATAAGGTTGTTTTAACTTTGAAGCCATATCTAAATTGAAGGTTACTTTGTAAATAAGATGTGAATGGTTTAACAAATAGCGGTAGCGGAGCCTTCGTAACAAATGATCACTTCCGTTCTTCGTATAAAATTTTGTACTTGTCTCATCAAATAACATATCTTTGTATATACATTGCTTGACAATACGATTTTAAGACAGAAATAAATCATTATAACGTAAATAATATACTAGTGGATTAATTATGCAGTGGGTGATTTGCAACTTTACGAAGACACATTGGGGTAATATTTCAATATATAACACTGCATAATATGTTAATGTAAACCTGCCTATAACGTTTATATATTAATCTTTGTAAAATACTCAGAAACTGCATTTTTGGTACGGTGTAATAATAACACTAGTTATAAAATGAAATGTGATATAGATTGTAAAAATGTTAGGCTAATGGTCAAGAACTGTGTAACTTTATAGATAAAACAATTCCTCTTTATGTATAATATAGGTACCCGAGTCGTATGTAAATGTAACTTCTAGATATTAACAGTAATCTTCTGTAAATAAATTATAGTATAAGGTTTTTAAAGTCTGTAAGTAATTTCCAGGTAAAGGAAAATATAAAACTTTTCTTAAAAACATTGCAGTAGTTTTATTGTAAAAAGTCACTTTATTGTTAACAATTTTTGCACCTTCTGTTAGCCGCTAATCGAGTGTTACATTGGCCATTATTTCTATTTGCTAACTTGTGGCAATTACTTTTTTAAACGCAGTAACATAACACGTCTTACATCTAACATAACATTTCTTTATACTGTTCTTTAAGGAGTGCACAGTTCGCCAAGCAGCACGCCAGCAGAGTGCTACATTATCATGTTACCGTTCTCATAGCGTGAACCAACACGTGGCCAATACGGGACCAGTAGTCATTACAGTCATGAAATGTTACCACCGGTATCATCATAATCGGCTATTCTTTTTGCTTAGTCAAAATGAACAAGGGATTCACCGTCTTTTCATGAGGTCTAAAACCAAGTGCAGAAGTGTTCTGTCGTATGCATATATTTGTAACATCAAATAATTTGGCAATGCGTTGCCAAATTTCACCAAATTTCTATCGTCATAAAACTGAATCCAGTTTCAGTATGTGAAAACGTAAATCATAACTTTTGATAGAGTTCAGACTCTTGTCAGACAAAACACAAAAACAAACTCGCGCCAGCTTCCGATCTCGAATATCGCAGCTTTCACAACGTTTGTCGACTTGGGCCAGCCACTACAAAAAGAAAACTCGCCATTGGACGAAACGAAAAAGCCAATTAGCTTTTTCAATGACCTACTACTTATGTGCAAGTTTTCTAAGGCGTGTGAAATCCGCCAACCCACACCCGTCTAGCGCGGTAGTCTATGGCTTAGCTTTCTGATTTTGAGATAAACGATAAAAGAGTCCAAAATAAAATGTTATTTCATTAAATGACTATTAGCGTCAGTTTAGGACCTTGCAAAAAAAATAAAATTGATGCACTGTGAGACGGGAAGAGAACGTAAATCAGAATCTGAAACGTGTATTCCTCTTTACCTCATATTAAAAAAGTATTATTGTATTTATGTCATTTTAATATCAACTAACTAACTAACTACATGAAACTGTTTCATATGTTCTGACCCATTTCATTCGAACAACAATAAATGTAAAGGGTGAATAGACACTTTCTAGGCGAGCGCGCTACATGCTAGGCGACGACGCGTTTACCGTGACGTAGACAGTAGTCATACGGAAGCATATTGAAATAGAAAGTTACCGTAACAGGGAATACACAGATGTTTACCGTTGAGCTGGTATTTATTACCATCAGTAGAGGGAATTGATGGGTCAATCAAAAGTGCCTAAGAACAGCATGTGTACGTGTTTGTGTACGAAGAGAGTAAAGAGAGCAGGAGCATCGCGTCATGTCTGTAAAGGTAGTTATATTTTGCACTCAACTTTCTCTGACTACACCGCAACAAGCGTGGCTAGCGATTTAATTATATTATGTAATTTGAAGGAACGTGGCGTAAGCTACCGGGACGATAGTAATGAGATTGAGCACAATGTAACCGATCTCAGATTTGACATCCAACCACAGGAGACAATCCGTAGAAGACAACTATATTTCTTCGTATGAAATATTTGCTTTGATCTATACAATTTCTAATAGGTCAAAATATATTCGACCATTATCAGCAACACTCAACGTTCCGCTGTTTAACACGAGTTTCCTCTCAAAATGAGAAGTGTTCGGATCATAGTCTGCCATGTTGACCAAATGTAAATCAGTGGACTTCATAAGTCTTAAAGAACATCACGGGGAATTTAAGGTGTCTAAGTTTCATAAGTATGATACCTTTAACCGTTACGTCAAGTCATATTTAAAGTTAGAGCACATATTTTATAAAGTTAAATTTGATATAAAACAAATACTTTGCATATTGTCTGAAGAGTGACGTCTTTTAAATAGTCAATTATTTTCCTCCCCCAACAGGAGGGTGCTCGGTACGTGACCTATCAAGCTCCTTCGTTATAACAGTCAACCTGTACAATTTTCTTTTTATACGTATATCGAAGGGTAATTTATTTCAATAATTTCAAATATAAACGTATGTTTCATGAAGTAGTGATAATTTGTCAGCTCAGCAAGCAGTTTTTGTTCCTCTATATTATAATAAACATTGTTACCTAATTGTTTACGTTTATGTCCGACATGGAATAGGGGGTGAACCTATTGACATACACCGGGCACAAACCCGGACTCTCCGAGCCACTACTAGAAAATTTAAGTTACATTATAAATTAGGAAAATCCAACAGTATTCGACGCGAGTTTTGAACCCAGGACCTCTCGATTGCCAATCGCTGTCGCAACCACTCGTCGTGCCGACGAGGCACTCGTCAATTCATTAAATAAAACAAATAAAATAGTGTACGTCAATAGTGCCATTCACAGTGAAACAAATACGTAATGACCCGTTCCCTGCCCTCTTCCCCCCACCCTCCCCAATCAGCTGGTCGGCTAACTCAGTGTGCGTTGTGCCATCGAAATGGACACATTTAGCTCGAAGTATGACGTAATTAGCTACGAGTAAAGCAATAATTACCGATGCAGCCACTCCACTGAACACTTTAATACATTTGAATAAAATACGAGTACTCATTACGAACATCTACACGACATTAAGCGGTAACGCTTACTCGTAGATTTGTTTAAGGTTTAACCATACACAATTATATTAGTAAAAACTAAAAATTATAAAATGCTTTTCTTCAAAACGTTACAGTAAAGATGTTAAATAGTGGTGGAAAGTAGTAATTGTAGGAAAGAAGCAAAGATGACGAATTCTTCAACCCTAATTAAGCTTAAAACTAATTTATTTGCCGATCCATCTTAGTCAGAAAATATGTAGCAAAGAGTTAAAATTTATGTCATTACGAAAATAACGTATAATTAATTTCACCACGCTATGTACCTACTACGTATTAAACATTTCTACGTATTAAAGTAATTTTTTGTAGCCCTAAAGTATATTAAAAGAATTTAAAAAAAAGAATTAATCCCTTTTTTTTACACAAAAAAACTGTTTACAATTATCTAATGACGATTACGAGATGACTATCAAGCAGCATCTATATGAACGTACGAACATTGAACGAGAAGTAATTAGCGACATGATCACTTGTGATGTAAGTAACAAGAACATGTTCTACCATGACATCTATATAAGTCCTAACGCTTAACCGAAGTTGAGCCGAGCTAATCTATCCTGGCTAAACAATATGTGTGCTTAACACGTGTAGTCCCAATTCATCATCTACAGCTAATTTGTTTGGCAACAGTTCGTGCTGTTAGCGCAGTAGATGCACGCAAATTAGCTTGTTCCATAACTAACTGCGAGACAGGCACCGTTTAGTTACGTGATCACTGGAGCTGAGAGTGCCACGAACACGCCCTTAGGAAGGTATCCGTCTATGTGGGCACTACATTCCATGATATTTGGCAACTAATCATTTAGGTAGACGTAACAAGTGAAGCTCCCAGCCACACAAGAAACCTGTACACCTACGACTTCTCCATATTGTTTTTCGCCTTGGTCTGCCTGCCCGTAACTGGGCAGCGTGGTAGACTATGGCCTCAATACTTCTCATTCTGAGAGGAGAGCTGTGTTCAACAGCGGAATGATATAAGGGTGAGAATGACGATGGTGGAATGAATAAACATACCTACTGGGTACTAGTGGGTGTAAAAGCAGGCAAAGGAGTGCAGAAGGTACACTCATTTGCCAGCTTTTGCGCCCAATTCATCTGTTATGACATTACACTATCGAGTATCGGTCGAGTAGCCATACAGGGGGCGTAAATCTGGACTTCGTGCGACTTGTGGTGAAACTTGTAGAATAATATTGTTTGATGTAATATACCGACACATGTTATCTACGTATCGCGTAATAACAGTATTAGTACTATACTAATACATACGTACCACGTAGTAACAAGTAGCACGGAATCTAGATTTGTATCCGGGGCATGGTACAACGCTCAACCCGTTCCAAAACTTGGAAGTACTCGTAGGTGTAAGTAACATAACTAGTGAAACTCAGGGAGTTTGTTTGCCAGCGTCTGTTTTCACTGATTCGTATAACTTGAAATTATTTAAGACTAGAGCGAGTAGGCATTTCTTAGGCAAGAGTGCTACACCCTAGGCTGCATCTCGTTTTCTATGAGGAGATATAGCTGTTAAACGCGAGTCTACTGCTAACTTTAAAAAAGTGCGGGTACCACCACTCGCGCCTGCCCACTATTACGCCCCGTCATACCATTTTTTTTTAAATTAACCATCTTCAACATTAACACTCTTATGGTTCCACTGTTGGACACGGATCTCTTCGCAGTATTAGAAGGGTAAGACCACAGTTCACCACGCTCACCACGTGCGGGTCGACAGACCTCACGTGCCTTAGAGACATGTTGGAGAAATGGAAGGCATGCAAGTTTCCTCGCGATGCCCGATGTTTACATTCACCGTTCGAGCAAGCGATAATTAATTGATGTTTTCCTTCAGAAACTTAGCAGTTATTTCTTTGTATACTTATATTACAATCAATTCAAATGCGGTTTGATTTTGAACTGAAGTAAGCTCTGCCCAAAGTATCCTATTACTCAACAATGTATGAGCACGGCTAATCGAAAATTTTACGAACTGTGTACTATTGTACACACGTACTTGTGTACGAATTACATAATTTATTCACTATATGAATGTTACCGAATGAATATTTGTTCTTTTTCAATTACCTCATTATCGGCAATAGATGGCTATTTAGAAACTAGCTATATATCTATATAAATGACAAACGTGCCCAAATGTTAAAAACCTCGTAAGAATATTTTTATAATATTTTTATAACAATTCAATATTAATGTAAGTCCTAAAGAATACGTAATTTCTTGTAGCAACTCTCTCGGAGAGATGTTTTGGAAACTGAGAAATTATTTTAATATTCATTGTGTGTTCTCGTTTAATGATGTCTCAGAACGTCGCACAAAGTAATATAGGACACGATTGATGTTCAAAAAGTGTTTCAGTTCAAGGAACAATTTACAATTTATCAATTGTTTTACTTCACTAAATCCACATGTACGACGTGCAAAGTGTTCCAAGCCCTATCTTAGTTGCGCAGGCAACCTCTGCACTATACTCCACAAGGGCGACATTCTAGGGATAAGGTAGTCTGTCTAGACACAGCTAAATACCTTGACCGCCGACCGCCGGCCGGCGGCAGCGTACGATTTGCGAGAAGCTGACTTCAACATGGGAATTATGGTAAACATCTATTATTTAAGATTTAAGTGCGTAGGCGCTCATCAGGAGAGGCCTAAGTCCAGCAGTGCGCTAAGACTGATGATGATGTTGATTATAAAATCCATGTACATACAGGGACAGTTTTGAATAAGAAGTTATTCTAATATGAGACAATTTTTTGACGTTAAGAAACATTGAGTGCGTGTTCATTATGTTATCATGTTAGTGGTACTTGTGTATTACTCGTGTGTAGGATAACAGAGTGTCAGCTGATAATTTACAATGATCATGTGAAATGACATTAGATATAAATTTTAGATTATGTGAATAATCTGATTTCATGAGTAATCTAACCTTAGTTAACTAGGCGATTATTATTAATTAGGTAATCTTCATCACATACTTACATTTTTCACGATAGAATCTACCAAAACAATTAATAAAATAAAGAACTTTGCTGTTTCATCGATACCGTTATAACATTTAATCTCTATGATCTTGTCATAGCGGGAATTAATTCATCAGACTCTGTGTACAATATCAATATTGCGGATCGTTCTTACTAATCAAAATTTGAAATTGGATACTCACAAATTTGGAACAAATTTCCAAATTCTTTGTTTAACTTTGGCAAATTGAAACAATGTTTGGAACAAATTAATTGGCTAATAAATTACTTACGTCGTATTTTTTATCTCAAGCCGCAGAGCAAACGGTGTATTGTAATGAAATAAATGTAATAAGTAATTATATATTAGGTACATAACATCTCGCCACTCACGCACGGCCATCTCTTCCCAAACTGAGCACAGACTGGGACGGACTGATTCTTGTGACCATACATACACATACATTCACTGATATGCACAGATATATTTCTAATTTTTCTGAACAATCGAATACGAAACGAGGCAATTAGAGCTCAGACCAATAATAAAGGACATTGATATTGTGAAACGAAAGTGTAAAAATATTTTACGTTTTTTAGCACCGACATGAAATAACAAAATTATGTGTCATAAAATACAAAAGTACTTCCATATGTTTCAATCTATATTTTATTATCAAAATAGTTCGTAAAAGTAGGCTGTGATAAAATACTCTTAAAATAAAAATATGGCTTATCAAATCAACTGCTGTATATGAAATAGCTTAAAATGTTAGCCAAGACTTTATTTGGAATTCAAATATAAGAATACTAGTGGCCCGCCCCGGCTTCGCACGGATGCACTGCTAATACTAAATATACTACAGAATGTATGTATGTATGTATGTATAGGTATGTATATATGTACATGTATGTACTTCGACGCGCTGTTCACAGTCAATGAATACGTAAACGTAATACGATGAATACAAAAAGATATTGAGTTTAATATTTTATTATGACCACCGACCCCCCGGCCGCCGGTACCGCCGCAACCGCTATGTTCTTCCATTTTAAATCTGTAATATCTTAGAAAATATTCATTTAAATTACATGCTGTGAAAGCCCATATTAGTCTATATTAAATGCACAATATATTTAATTGGTTAAAGATTAATGCTGTATTGCTTAAAATCGCTTCGTAAATAAGTCATTATTTCTCGTAAAAAGTAAAGGATAAAAAATGGTTATTGTGGGTTAGCCCTAAGAGATAGATATGAACCATCGTAGACTTTTTTGTAGACATTTTTAAGGTGTACAACACTATAATTTATAGTTCACTACGTTGATCTATCTCGTAGGGTTCAGCCAGCGAAATCTCTAAAATTATCAGTGTTTCTATACCATATTATACATAAAAACCTTCCTCTTGAATCACTCTATATATTAACAAAAAAACGCATCAAACACCGTTGCGTATTTTTAAAGATCTAAATTACGTCTTCTTCATCAATAACACAGCCCTGGAGCATTAAAGGGTATAGTACAAATCTAAGGTACGTTCGCACGATCGCAAATAGTCGGTATATATACAGTTACAGGGCGGCTGCGGCGTCGTATACACGCTCAGAATTTCCATATCTAAATGGAAAACGGCCCTACACAATCAATTTTGTCCCCACGTTCCATTTGAAAAGTGCACCTGTACCTACTCAGGGCGAAACTTTTTGCTTTTGTTCGTGGGAAATTGAAAATTGATATCTATGGTCAATATCTCTCTGTGGAACTAATAGAAGCGACTAGTAATACGTACGTCCTTTACGAGTGCTCGGCCTATTCTGAAACAGCGCAATAGTTGGTTCAGAACTAAAAACCTTTGCTTCAGTTTGTTTTATTGATACTTTACAAACCAGGTAGTGTTACAGTCTATTACAATGGTAATATTTATAAAATAGAGGAGAAAAGCAAAAAACCTGCCAACGAACATAAATAAATAAATATATATATGTATATATATATATTGATTGG
>DWDV01000808.1:0-15012 GCA_018245615.1 Mimoniades ocyalus
GTAGTGTTCGACCCGGGAATCGAACCCGGGACCTCCCGATCGGCAGTCGCACTTGCAACAAACACGGCCAACGAGGCCAACGTGCTATAATATATATTATAATAATATATTATAATATATATTATAGCACCGTGTGTGACAAGCTTCATTCAAACTGTAAATTTAATAATCACAACGTGTTTCATCAACACGCGCAGCAAAAAAAATCCATTTTTCCACAGTATTCTGCCAAAACGTAACTACAGAGTGCAAAATATTGTTATTTACCCATCTTAACATACAAATACGTATAATTAACACAATCTTTATGTATTCATCATGTAAATATATTTCAAAGCATTTGTGTTATTATATTTGACTGCAACTCATCAGACGGATCGTATAAAAATGTACACGTATTTAAGAAAAGCGTAGAAGTGTATTGGAACGACAATTAGCGGATATATCGATTCACATTTCATATTATGTACTTCATTATTATTTGAATAAAATAATAAGTACGATAAACATAAAACATTTTTAATTATATAGTTCTATTAATAAATAATTTAACTCCTTTTTAAAAATAATAATAAATCGCACAAATATTTACCCTGGCCGGCAATCGTATCGCAAAGATGATGATGAATTTGTAACGTGGACGTATTTTGTTGTGGTCGAGGATGCAATTATAGCACTCGAATATGTAAACAGAAATGGCCCGGCGGTTAGCATTGTAGCTTGTCGTCCCGGGAGTCTGGGATTCAAGTCGTGATACGCGCTTCTAAAATGGTCCAAGATTAAATGTCACGTGCTCCAACAGTGTAAAAACATGAATATACACCTAAGTTATACAGAAGAATCATGGCGCTCATTAGAAAAGGCCTTTGTAACACAGCGAATACAAGCTGATGATGAAAACGGTAAAGCTGTACTTAAAGTTGCAACTTGGATTTACATACCAAGATATCTAAAATACTTTTTTAAAAACATGTCATCCATACGTCAGCCTTTGGAGGGTCGGTGCTGGAAATAGACCTTCCCTAATCGGCGCCATTTCTCCCGGTCCTGCGCATTTCGAATCCAGCAGTATGTCTCTCTCTTCTTCTGGTCGTGAGACCATCTGGAAGGAGATCGATCGACTCTACCTTTTTTCTCTTTCCTAAATATACAAAGAACGAAGAAAGGATAAATATATTTATCGATTAAAGTACAAATCTTGTCCGCGGTAAGACCGATACAGCAGGGTCGTATGGTACATCGCCAGCGCGCCCAGAATACCAACTAGGATCGCGACTCACGTCGATGTCATTTGCATTCTCCAGCGCCCTCGCCGCCACATGGTCAGGGTCGATGATATCACATGTGTACATAAGCTGTAACGTAGTGCATTGTAAAACTCAACAATACTTTACCATACAACCGCATCGGATCTGTTAAATGTCGCCAGAAGTTGACGAAGCGTTTTAGCAGCTCAACGTGAGATCTGCGAGGTGGAGACACTGTCCAATTATATTTATAGTGCAAAGGTTACAGTTTCGATATGTTGATGCTGATAAAGGAAGCTTTTTTATGATGCGAAGTGTCAATCTTCCAGTCCCGAGAACTAGCGTGACATATTTTTAAAAGACGCTTGAATCTATCAACACGCACTTGATCAGCGCGGTGGACTATGGTGTTAAAAAAGTTCAATACGAAAGTAGACTGCAAAGAAGAAGTTGAAAATTACTTTAGCATCCTTAAATTTCTCATTTAAAACTTTTTCTCTTTCTGTAGACAATCTTCTTTATATTTTGCAACAAGCTTCACAATAACCAGAAGTCAGACAATATCCTATGTAGGTACTAAAATAATAACTGAATATCAGGTGGACACAATGAATGTTCAGACTGTTGGCTCTTTGGCATAAACAAGCTTAAGAAAAACACCTCACGCATGGATAAGCACTGCTAATTAATAAAACAATTAAATTCCTTTTTTAATCGTTCGGTTACGTCATTGATGTTCATTGTTTATTGTTTGTTTACTTGCCGATTGTGTTTTATATTGCTCACCTTTTTATAATCTGTCGTTTGATTGTATTCTTTGATTGAAAACGTTCATTTGTAAAGCATGTCCTCGAATTATGGGTGTTTTTATTCAGCAGGCACTAAGTGCAGCTGTAGATTCAAATTATTGGAAACAAACTTGCTAGCGATCTGATGACGCCCATTTGCACATTCAAATGAGTAAAAGGGGGAGCTCCTCAAGATCTTCTACGAAAACTTCTACGAGACGTATACCATACACGAAAGTAATCATAACTACTTTACCACCAGTTAATTGAGTAGGCAGGCAAATTGCAAGTTTATGAAATATAACCCCCTGCTACATCAGACATTGGCAAAAATTATCTTACTATATGTATAATCTATGCACCTACAGTGGCGCTGTTTACCACAAAAGGAGGTCTCCTCCAGCAATGACAAATATGGAAAGTAAATAATAAATCGATTAATTAGTCAATCCAAATTTACGCTTACTTTAATGTTTTAATTTTAGAATCTAGGTTTAATTATAAATATCAAAATTTCGAGAGCGTAAGTTCTCAGCGGGCGACAATTTGTGTACAAACGTGGCGCTGTTCGAACTATATTTAGAATTTTTTTTTAGTTTCTAGTATATTACCAGTTTTGATAATTTATATGGTGAATATATTAAAACTAGTTTTGTGAACGGGAATTACAAAATTACGTATATCAGTTGTCTTCTAGTAGCAGTGGTAATTTTATTCATTAATAAAATATTCTGGACAGAAATTATTAATATAAGTATTTATATATATAGTTTGCGTGTTACGTAACTATATAGCGAATTTTAATCGCAAAAAAAAAGGCCTCAGAATTTTTACTTAGGTTCGTCGAAAATGGCAGGCAGCGGCTAAAGCCATTATACGATTCATAATTATAATAAATGTATTATCCTGAAAGTTTTATATATGTAAATGTAATAACACAAATTAGTGATTGGCATTGCAGAAAAAAATTACATAAATTAAATTTTTTATTACTAAGTGTTTGTTTTGCGTTAAGCGAAACGGGCCCGAAATTACGCACATTGTTCTGGAACATTCTTTTACAAGGATTTAACATTTTCGATAATTTAACTTATCTCTATCTCTGTGTCTTTACGCTGGTGTATTCGGCTACTGATGACATTTGTTTTCTCTCGAAATGAAAAGGAATAAAGCTAGTATAGTATATCGTACTGGTCATATGTGGGTTGACAGAAATAAAACATATTAGCGAACGTTATGGAGTACTCTAACGAGTGCAATCTTCCTTGTGTTGAGGCGAAGGACTGCTATAGTGAGTGATATTTCATAATAAATTAAAGTTTAATCTTTTTCTAATATACCTATTTATAAGAGTCTCGTGTCACACTGTTAGTGGTCGAACTCCTCCGAAACAGCTTGGCCGATTTTTATGAACTTGTGTGTGTAGGATCATACCTAGGATCATCGTAGGATATTTTTATACCGTCAAGTGATGAGGGTGGCCCTTAAATGATGAGGAGAGTGGTTTTTTCAAACATTTAAAACATTCAAACGCACAATAGATTTTTTATATTTTATATATAACCAAAAATTCACCGAGATAATTTCTATGGCAGAACAACGTTTTGTCGTGTCAGCCAGTAATGATATATGCTGCTGCTCATGGACGTCCAGGGCCAGGGCCAGCCTACGTAGGCTGCGTTATACCACGATCAGCCTCGCCAGATCAGCTTCGCAAGAGTCTCGTCTACTATAGAACAGAGTGAGCCACGGGCAGGTGAAGTTGCCTTGGGTTTCTAAGATGGAACTTGAAACCCGTTATGTTCTTGTGTAAGTCGAGGATAATTCCAATTGACCGAAACTCATACAAAAGTCGCAGTATGAACGGTACGACACGTCGTCGCCAACAGAACGTACACTCGCACTGCGGTATACTCACTCATAAGTTCCTCGCCCTCACACAACCGGATATAAATACATTGTGAATTTTTTGCATTTCTTGCTGTAGTTTATTGAACTGTACTCGTTCATTTTCAAAAGGCATCAATTATCTTCCAATGTAAACAAATATAGTAGGTAGTCGATTTTAACCGATTGTATTTTGATCTATATTAGAATGTTCATTGTCATATCGCTTTGAAATTTTTTCACGCAATAATTTTCGTTCCATCAAGCTCACGTATTAAGGGGCCAGTTGGTAGGTATTGGAGTCTATGGAGTCTATAATGGTTAATGGAACTCTTTAATGACCATCAGAATACCCTTTGATAGGCTCATTAGATTTTATCTATTTCAATAGATGTTTTGTGGTTAAGATCATAAATGATGGATAGCGGAATTTATCAGTCACAACGATTTTTTTTATACCCTGTTCTTAATGACAGCGCCATCACTGAAATAATACGTCTTTCGCTCCTGAAATAATACGACAGAAATATTACAGGATTCATTTCTCTTTTCTCTTTGTATTTTGCTGCGGTGGTCGTGGGGTGCCGGTGACCTCGAGTTACAAACGTCTAAGTGTAGGTGTGCGCGGGAATCTGAATCGCTTATCTTGTTTTATTCGTTACTCTACTTGCTTACTTTTCTACACATTGTAATGCCTGACAAATTAATTACGCCGTTTCCACATCTGTAACTGTCTGCGATTGTATGTGTAGATTGTTTTCACGTATCTAAAGCATTAGATATTATTTGTCACGCCGATCTGTCTTTACATAAACGAACGCAAATTGACTCCGACGTCCGTCTTCGACACCGACCCCAAGTATGCCCCAGAATACCAAAGAGTGACTCTGGTGCAAGTATTATTTTAAAACACTGAAAATCACTCGTGATTATACCTAACTATGTAACTATGACAATAGTTCTTAAAAAATTGAAAAAAATTATTACAGAACATCCGTTTGTAGAAAAGGTAATATTCTTAATAACATTTATCGTATGGCACGAATAACAAGTTGGCTCTCTATTATTGACGTTATCGCCCGATTTGGAATATTAACGAATCCCGATTAATTTTATTAAGGTTGTCTTGATAATACTTTCAAAAAAATATATTTTTGCTTATAATTATATCCAATAACTAGGTCAGCGGGTAATATTGTTTCGTTTTTCGAAGGGCATTTCGATTATTAACGGTTCTGACATCACACCGTTTGTGACGTCATCTCAGTTTCAGATGAAAATATTAACGTACATATATTTCAGTAAAGGCTATATATGTCTATTCAGACTATAATATTTTGGATGTTGCCGTGATAAAAAATGATATGTCACAAACAAGATGCTTTATATATTGGTCGTGTTGGTTGCAAGTGCGACTGCGGATCGGGAGGTTCTGGGCTCAATTCTCGGCTCGGGTACTACCTACAAAATTTTTCTAATTTAGATTTTCTAGTAGTAGCTCGTAGTCTGGATGTGTGCCCGGTGAATGCAATAGGCTCACCACCTATTCCATTGTGGGACTTAAAAGTAACTGGTGAAACGTGGGAGTGTTCTACATTCCTTTGCCTATCTCTTCGGGGTTTACAGGCGTGATGTTACCTTTCTAAATTAATTCTAATATTCATATGTTACACATGCAGATGTTCACACATTTATATGTATTTATGTTAATTTAAATATATTTTTTTATTATGAGCCTTTTATATTTAAATAATAAATATACGACTGCCTCCTGACGGTCCCGGGTATGATCCCCGGGTCGGGTATTATCGGATTTTTCTAACGTAGCGGCTTGAAGTCTGTATTTTGCCCGGTGTATGCCAATAAATTCATCCCCTATTCCATGGGACGTATAAGCTAAACGGTGGAAAGTGGAAGCAACTAAACTCTTCTTTATATTTTTTTATTTATCTCATTAGTTAATCAATAGCCTTAGGGGATTATAATTATTATCGTTATTTCCTCGCCAGATTGTAGGCGCGCCATACATACCGTCCAGATATATGCATAGGTCCATTTCATCCAAATATTGCGACAGATTCACTTCAAGCTCAAATATGTTCGCACTGTTGAAAGTTGCTGCGATTCGAAATTCGAAGGTTGTTTTAGAGGCAGTAATGAGTGCGGCGGCAGCTGTTCCGCAACCGAAACCAAAACCGAGGGTACCTTGAAGGAGAGCGAATCTCGCTAACCGCCGCGGTAAAAGTTCTTGCTGGTTTAACGATATCGCTGACATTGAATGTTATGTGGTTATGTAACAAATGTATTTCGCAATTAGCGTGGACGCTACAATTAGTTGCATCCCCTCTTAGATTCTGCTACTATGTGATTCTAGTCTCTATAATATGACTCTCTAGCAATCGTGAGATTTCCGTAGAATTCTACCACCGCGTAAATATTAAAACGTTTTATGTTATTTTCACCTGAAATTTCAGTAATTAAAACGATTAATTGAGAATGCAATATTATTGAACACACTAGCTACGTAACACGTTTAATTTGGATGTTTACTTTTTATTATCAGTCTCATCATAAACTCGACCACACTACCCTCCACATTCTCCTTGTTCGGTTTAATACATACCACGTCCCGGAATGTACAGAAGAAATAAATACCATGTAAAGCTGCCCTGCTGTAATATTTTTCATCATCAACCTATTGCACTCCACTGCTTGATATAGGCCTCCCCTAAGGGGTTATGCCCATATTATTTTAGATATATTATTATTATTGTATGTTATGTTTATCATGCCTGTCTCATTGAGCAAGCGGCTGCCGATCTAGATGTCCTGGGTTCATACTCTTGGTCGGATACTAATGGTTTTTTTTTTAACTAGAATTACTAATTTTGTCTTGAAGTCTGAATTTATGGGAGGTATGTTTGGGGTGTGAATGTAACTGGTGAAATGTCAGGGTGGTAGATACTAAACTTCTTATCCTAATTCTCCGGGGATTACAGGTGTGACGTTACGTTACGTATTTACGTTATTAAACACCGAACAGGGAATAACTACAGTACACATTTAAGACAGTACTATTTTCTAGTTCGTCAAACCGACTGTCGATCACGTCGGTGCACGAAGTGGACAGAAATTCGACGCTTAACACCTAAGTACGTGTAATTATTTCGATGCGACGCTAGTGTCCCCGCCGCCGTGTGACACACGCGCCGTTACGACAATCAACCTCAACATTGATACTACAAGACCTTTCGATATTGAATATTATGTCACTTAAGGATTGTGAATGAAACTGCGCTATGTATTTTTTTTTATTGCGCCTCTAAAAGAATGTATGATAAATGAACGACCGAATGAATGATTAAATGAATGACTGAATGAATGCGAAATTGAGAATTTTGTGTTTCTTATTGTGTATCAGCATAAAACTCTATTTGTATGACAAAGCCCGTTAAATATGGCATACAAATTGAAAGCTTGATCGAGCTATATGACAGTATTGTAAACTGAAACTGGGTAATAAATTTTCGGCGCCAGCTGGTGCGTTAGGCCGCTTGCCAATTCCCTTGTCAAGTTACTCAGGCGACGGATTAAATTAATACATCCCTTTTTGTAGCAAAGTGTATCTTTAAATATGTTACGATAACGAAAGACTGACAAGACAAGAGGTAAATGGGCATTTTAGAAACAACAGCAGTGGCGAAACCGTTTTTTAACTAAGTCCGTTCAAAAAACCTTATTCAGAAATGATGTTAACGTAACGCAACATCACACCTGTAATCCCGAAGAGGTAGACAGAGGAGTGATGTACGATCACACGTTTCATCAGTTACGTTCACGTCCCACTATGGTGAGCCTATTGCCATGTGCCAAAATTGATGTTATTGTTCATATGTCTATGTTTGTTACTTATGCAAATTTTCCATGTGTGAAATATTATATGTTGTGTGTTATTGCTTCATTATTTTGTTATTACGGCAATTTAACGATGTTGTTTCTTTTTTTAAATGGTTTTTTTTTTCTCCCCAGTATTGATTCTGTGCTGTTTATAAACATTATTTAAATATTAAGTATGTGTTCTGTTTTTGTTTATTGTACAAAAAGTTTCATTATTATTATTATTGTTATTATTTATCATAACGCCGTATCCCTTACGAGGTAGGCAGAGTGCACTATATGCTAAGAATTTCTCTATCCTTACAGACCTGAAAAATGCTTCCACTACATTTGTAAGTCACACATGTAAACATTTATGTGATATAAAAATTTAAGATGCTTAGCTACGCGCGTTTGACGACTTATAAAAAAAATATCCATCGAACTCTTTCTGGAATGTTCGTTGATTGTATTCGTATAACTAGATTGTCGTTCCTTGGTGCGTTATTTATCGGTTCTTATCATTAATATGGTTGACATTGATTAGTTTCAAATAATAATATGTGATTTATTTTATATAAATCGGACTTCATGTAATGATAAATTACATATAAATATCCGAAATGAGAAATACATGTATAGGAAACCCATAAGGAAATTCAAATATTTTCACAACCCATTAATGCCTCGATTATAGGTGGATATTTTACATGTACCCTCCAATATTAGGATCATTATAATAGCCAATTCACATAATTCCCAGGTCCCAGGTCTTCCCCGGGGGCTTTTTTATCTGTAATCCCCACGTTGGGCATGCTAGTTGGGCACATGGGGATAACTGAGTGTGTTGCCCACTTATCGTATAGTCGCAATAGTTGCAAATCATATAAATGCATAGTAAGAATGCAATAGTTAATTGCATTACGTCCAGGCGTTACTTGCAGGCGTCCAGTTAATGGGATTATAGGGGTTTATGACCGGTCGATGCATGTAGGAAGCACAAAGAGCTAGTAAGACATATTACTATCGTGTGTATGTCTTACCCTGGAATATAATTTGAGGTAACGAAATAATAATAATTATTATTACCCTTGTTAATGGAAGGAAACTTTAGGTAATTTACACGTCTTTAGTGTGTATGTATGTACATAATTATGTCGATCTGTATTGTATCGCTTTTGATATTTATCCCTGCTTAAATCATTCTTATAGTCTCCACACGGTTGCGGTTAGGAGCCGGATGTAGAAAGGGTTGTAAGTTATAATATAACCCATCATGATATATTGTTTTACCTTGTGTTTAATACTGGTAGATTTTTTTACGAATGGAACCTATATGAAATGAGTTGTAATATATTTTGTCTTACCAGTATTTTATCTATCAATTACCTTTGATTCCCCGCTGTTATTAACGTTTGTGGCCGCTTCATACCTCTTGGCAAATAGTAGGACATATAAGTCATGATCAATATAATAGATTTTACAATTTAAGTGACCGTATAATTATAAAAAATTTCAAGAAAATAGAACGGTCGGAAGAAGTTTGTTAGGATCTTAGCCGATTGTTCTTCTCAAGTCTGTGCCAAAACCATGACGAAGTGGATGATAGGCTGGTATGGTTGTGTGTAAACAATACAAAGGAAAATGTTTGTTACAGGTGTGACCTGCATAATATCATCGAAGGTGCCGTACTGGCACGCGAGCTGGTGGGGCGCGCCCGTCGCGGACCTGCACCAGACGCTGTGGGGCACTCTGCGCAGCATCCTGGCCTCGACCGATCTCAACTTCGTCAGGTAACGTGACTGGCTTACACATTAGTACTTCCTCTCACAGTCATTTACGTATGTGGACAGTGAGTGCCACCGCGTCTTGTCATCTGCTGGATCTAAAGAGGTGATGTGCGATAAGAGTTTCGACTTAGGTGGTAGTCCATCATTGCGACATTATGCAATATAAACATGAAGAATGAACATAAAGAATGAGATTTACGCCGTAAGCATCATTGGATTAAGATAGATGGAGTAAAGGAAGTAAGAATTACGGAAACAAAGGAAAAGTAGAATTATGTGGTCGGTGCATGACTTTTCTCATTTTCACACCGACGTCCACACTATTCCAATATCCAATCCACGCAGTCCCAAAACACTGAAGGGAAAAACCTACACGTGCGTGTAACATCTGCAGTGCGCCACACACCGCCCCGACTATTAATCACCATCAGTATTAGTGTCGTGTCAAATGTGACGCTCTACGGTGATGTTACAGTATTTTTATTACATAAGGAAATAAGTAGGTTATTCCGGATTTGCGTCAACGAATGAAGGGTCAAGAATCCCTGTACTTGTGCTGTGTAGTTATGAAGATAGTTACAATAGAATGGTTTAGAAATTAAATCTTAGTGATTAAAGGTAGGCTTATGTTAATGTTAATGTTGAGTGGCATTAGCAACTCATTCGTTCTAGTCGAGGATGCTTGGCGCGCATTATGCTCCAAAGCTATAAATAAGTGCTTAACGACAAAACTATAACCCTAATGCATTTTTTTTCCAAAAGTGACAATCCAACTTCGTACCAAATTACAGCATAATATTTATATATAGTCTATTGTCATACATCAGAACATTTTCAGACTCCGAGCCTTCTCTAGAAAATCTAAATTAGAAAAATTTTGTAGTGTCCAACCCGGAAATTGAACCCAGGACCTCCCGATCGGCATTCGTACATTCAACCAACACGACCAAAGAGGCAGTCAATATGTAAGTCGTATATCAATATATCGTAACATCACGCCTGTAATACCCAAAAAGGTAGGCAGAGGAATATAGCACACTCCCGCGTTTCATTAGTTACGTTTTCGTCCCACTATGGAATAGGTGGTGAGTCTTACCAAAAAAAAACCATTCCGAGCAAAGCGCGGTCATCCACTAGTCATATATTAAACAAGATGTTATTTTAAAGTTATCCATAGTTCTTTTCCACATACTTATATCTTATCTTAGCAGGTACTTGACGCAATGTTACTTGACGGCATGCAAAAAAATCGTTATTTTACGCGTATAAAACTTTATTAAAATTTCACTTTTGTATTAATGATTAAAAACCAAAAGAACAATAACCTTGTACAAATATAAATTCCTATTGTTACAAAAAATATACAGAGACGATCCGGTCGCACCATATTTACATTTTAAAGCTCATTATAATTAAATTGTCTTTAAAATGTTTAGTTTAATTATCGATAATTTAATTGTCATAACTTAGCGTGAAGTATAATTTTACTGGTGGTAGTGGGCGTGCAATGCACTCCTCTGCCTACCTCTTCGGAGATAACAGGCGTGAAGTTAGGTTTTCTTTTAACTTGAACATTATGTACCACGTATAATACGTACCTATGCGTGCGACATGCTTATATTTTTTTCATCGTCCCGATTTATGAATGACCGTTCGCTGTTAATGCGAACGAATACCACCGCGACCGGTTTTTGGCAATACACGTTAAAAATAACTGTAGTGTCAGCTCTTGTGCGGAGTTAAATAAAGACACCCACTTGGGCGCTAGTATTGTTTGCAATTCGTTGAACAAAACATCCGAGTTCAATGATTGGGCGCGCGTGATCTTTTCACGTGCCTCGCGGTTGATAAGACAGGAGTTGGTCCCGCGTCTCCGCGGAGACGGTGTAGGTAATACGTGTTGTATGATGCTTTGGTAGATTTAATTCCTACCCTCGCTTGTGGTGTGCCACCGCGAGTCGATGCTTAGATGTATCGCTTCAGCCTAGTTTGAAACAGATAGGAGTTGGCAGCTGAATCTCCGACAGTGATTAGAGAAAGATGGAGTGTGTGATAGACATATATGTTTATTAAGTGACGAATACAAACTTACAGACAGCAGTCTCGAGTAATAATTAGTTTTAAGAAGACGTATTCTTCCTTCTGCCAAGAGCGTGACCAATGCTCAGAACCGCTCGCTTCGCAGAACTGTGTATCTCACAGTATCTAACTCAACCAAGCTGCGGTTACCACTACCATTTGTCGGATGTACAGTTTAGTTGTCAACCCGAATATATCAGAAGTATCACATTCGGCTCGAATATTTCCAATGATAAAAGTTAGAAAGGTGAAGATAACAATCCATATAATGAAATAAAAATACCGTCCGCAGAATGGAAATAACGGAGAGTGGTTGTATTGGTTAACGTCTGAAACCGAGGACTGGTTGGAATGGAGTCCCGTTTATTATTGTGTAGTGGCTGCTATTTTTCATTAGGCTCATAATATCCGATATTTCTGACTCGTTCCACTGGAACTTCGCGCGCTCTGACGGCTCTTCGCTGGATTCTTTGCGATTCATATGCGCATACATATTTATTATTACATTCAATGCATTATCAAAATTTATTTATTTTTATTTATTTATTCTTTCTTGTACACCATTAAAAAGGTAATACAAAGGGCGGACTTAATGCCTAGTGGCATTCTCCACCAGTCAACCCTTGGAGAATAGTAGAAATTGTACAACTATACTGGTAGGTGCAATAGAAGGAGAAATATGGTAACTGGTGACTAAGTAAAATAAATGATAATATAATAGAGAATATACAGTGTTCAATACATATGGAACATACATGGTACATAAATACGTACATACATATTACTACATAAACTGTGTACACAACTGTGTGTATTTCTACATAAATTCAAATACATATTTTTCAAAGCAGTAAATATATATAAAAGCAATAATATATACAAAAACACTTACATAAATACACACATATACATACATACAAACATATATACATACATACATATAGAGGAAAAAAAAAGTATATTGGTATTATCAAAATTCCATTTCAGTAATTCCATTCCAGCCACTTTTTGGTTATTTCGTTTCCTTTTCCTCTGTTATTTTATCATTATCATCATATTATCGTTTTACAATTGGATACAGATCTCCTCTTCACTCTAGTTTCTTCCAACTACTATATCCACTCTCTACATTGTAGTTATGGACGCGTTAAATTAATTGTCAACAGATTGATTTATTGTCCATACTCAAGTTTCAGTCACGTCAGCCGCGATGTCACAATAGATTTCCATTAGCCCCGTGAAATTGAGCCACCACCTCGCCTTTTTGTGTACTTTGTCTGTTTCCCTAATAGTTTCATTTGTAAACTTCGTAATTGAACCGGAAACATACCCATCGTACTTTGCTCCTCACGTATTCATTTTTGTTTTCTTTTTCAAATTGTCTTCCAGTGCTATTCAATTGATCGTATTGAATGTTCACAGACTGAATATCTAAAGCATTCATCTCTAATCGGCTGTTTACCACGTTTACCCTGCTAAATTTCGCGTTCTCACTAAGCTCTTGCATCTAACACCTTTATCAGATATCTCTTTATTGAAAACAGTATTGATTTAATGAAGATTATAAAATTATAATCAAACACTTTTATGGCCTCACTGTTAAACATCAGTTTCCTCTTTGAATTAGTTGCACTAAGATCGTATTCTATCACGCTGACAGCATGCGGGTGGAGAGACGTTTAATAAACGATATGAAATATGATTAATCAGAATTAAGAAAAGTTTGAATGTTATATACAAAACGGAATAGATGAAAAACTTTGATTCTAACTCTCGTAAAATCGATACTTTTGACTAGCTTCTATAACCCCGAGATGTACGTAGGACAGACAATACAGATCGCGTAAAATAATTCTTATCTATGTTATTATCATTGCACGCAGCACGCTTCGACCGCCGTCGTGAACGCGTGGTGGCATTGAATGGTATCTATTGTTCTGCCTCGTTGTTTGTATCAACGGTCCGTTCGAACGCCACTGCAATAGATCACTGGGTCTCGAACGTAACTGCTTTTAGAACACATTTGTGTATACTGCCATTATCTCGTTTATTACGACTTTTAAGATTTTTCTCTGCCGTCGCCGGTACCTATCCGTACTTGCATCAATCACAATTCTTTCCAATTCCTTTCAAGCCACTTTTTAAAATAAATTTTCAAATAAGTCGTAAAAATTTAATCATAGATTTTACTTTTATATCATGATTCAACCTTTATATACAAAATGAAGTAATAAATTCCACTTTAATTAAACTTTTTTGTATCACTAAATCTTATTAATTTTATCTGATAACGCAATGTATATGTATGAGTATGTTGTAAAAAAATATCGTACGTAACTCACGCTTGCAATCTATGGAAAAGTAGTCAGAGGAGGGTAGTACACGCCCACGTTTCATTTTCACCAGTTACGTTTACGTCCCATTATGAAATATAGGGTGAGCCTATCGCCACACACCGGGCACAAACCCAGAATCCATGCCACTGAGATTTGATTTGAACCCAGGACCTCTCGATCAGTAGTCGCGCTTGCAAGCACTCGAACAACGATGCAGTCATATTCTTTTTTTTTCATTTAATCAATTTAAAAAATATTATTACTTCAAACAATGTATATACGTATAAGAAACCCGTAAGTAAATGAATTGAAGGAATTTTATCTTGACGTTCGTCGTTTCCGCTGTGCTGTTAATTAACGTAACGGTTTTACTAGTTCCTATAATGTCTACAAGTTAAGGGGTTGGTTTATTTACGAATTGTTTGATTACGACGGGCACTGGATTGGCTAGCCTATTCGTCGATTTGCATTGAAAAAAGTTTTAACTGTCTCCCATATTCTTGTTTCTACCACTGACGACGCAACGTCCTAAATCGGTGATTTTTAAAACTTATTACTATTTGTTATTGCGTTATTATTGGAATATTTGCTCCTCTCCTAAACTTCCCATTCATTTTTACTTTAATTTGTTTTTACAAATTTACAGATTCACTCGTCAATATATCACCGGCTTAACACGTAACGCTTGACACGCTCGGACGATCAAACTTGCCTATTTATTAACGTACCCGCTTACAACACACAAGTTTCCCTTGGGGAGTTCCTGATACGTAATGAAGCTTGAATCCTATTTCCCGTTTCGTTACGTCATTTGAATGTTGTAGGTAAACACGCAATTTGAACCATAGCGGTCAACTAGATCTGTTCAGGGCGCGGTATTGTATACCGTCGGGAATCAGAAAAATTTCATAAAATCAAAATTCAACCACTTGTACACACACACACACACACACACACACACACACACACACACACACACACACACACACACACACACACACACACACAC
>DWDV01000809.1:0-15012 GCA_018245615.1 Mimoniades ocyalus
AGTGCCTGACCCAGGAATCGAACCCAGGACCTCCCATTCGGCAGTCGCACTTGCAACCAACACGACCAACGAGGCAGTCAAATCTATTGTCACGTTAACGTAATTTAAAACTCAAACAAAAAGATAAATATTTAAAAACTTCTGATTATATACGTTTTTGTACTACGTCCCGCTTTTGGTGAAAGAATCCCGCTTTTTGCACTCAAAAAGTTTCATAATCTCGACTTCGAAGAAGACTTCTTCGCCCTAGGATACCTACTATATTCTTTATATTAAGTAGGCACTCGATCAGTTCCTATAAATTGATTCTTACAGAAAGTCTAACTCCTTTTATAATAATAATTCTTACGCAATAAAATCCGTCCGGGGCTTTCGTTGCGTTCCTTATCAAGTTCATAGGGCGTTGAATACCTATGTTATTGTCACATCTACATATTCGAGAACCAAATA
Organism: Mimoniades ocyalus; assembly: GCA_018245615.1. Taxonomy (NCBI): domain Eukaryota; kingdom Metazoa; phylum Arthropoda; class Insecta; order Lepidoptera; family Hesperiidae; genus Mimoniades; species Mimoniades ocyalus. The sequence goes on from DWDV01000809.1 coordinate 451, forward strand.
GGTACGTAGGGAAGTGCTATGAAAACGCGTTCATTGTTCATACGCGACCCTGTGAAAGATTCAATCAACTTATATGAAAGCTTTTTACTTTAATTATCTTTCGTCACATAAATTATTTAAGTCGGGGGTTTTAAAATTATCTTATACTTTTTCAATTACATTTTAACCGTCGTGGGTTTTTTCAAAACTTCTAATTTTGTTTTTTATGTCAAACTTTTTAAAGATAATAGGTACATATATTATTACAAAACAAGTTTGTAGTTGTACATTATACAAAACTAATACTTTGTTTAGGAGATCAATGGCAACGTTGGTTTGTACAAACAAATATTTACTGCAGCGCCCCCTGGTGAGTTGTTACCGTAGCACCTATCTAAGGAAACGCACCAATCAAATCAAAACCTATCATTAAAAACTGCATTAAAATCGGACCAGTGGTTTTGAAGATAAATGGTAACATTAGTTTGCAAACGCAAACATCCTCTCACTCTAAACGCATATACCGTCTCCATTCCGTCGTTCCGCTTGATAAATAAGGAAATAAATGCATGCTATTCTATTACTTTTGTTTGGATGAAATAATAGTTTCGACGCCTTTAAAAGTCTGTAATTGTCTGTGAATGGTCTATTTTTTTACTATTGTCTATGGTACTACGCGTCTTGATCGGTTTTAGGGCATTGGCAATAATTGGTATTCTAAAATCTAATGTAGAACAATTGAACTATATAATATTAATACATAATACTTATTTAGTAATAGTTAGTATTCCGCCGTCTATTCTGTCTAGAAACCATGTCGTCCGATAATATAGATAAATTGTATCAAAACTACGGAATTTTAGCAGAAGCAAAAGATGATATATCTAAGGTAACCTAACATTACTTAAATTATTTACTTTGTTAACCGTGTTTTTAGTTCTAAACGGATGTCTATTGTTATAGCACGAGAAGGAATATCTGGAAATATTAGCTGCGGTAAAAGGATCGGATAAGGAAAAACGTTTAGCGTCACAATTCATTGCAAAATTCTTTAATAGCTTTCCTAATTTAGCGGAACAGGCTATTGAGGCACAGTTTGATCTTTGCGAGGATGATGATGTTGCCGTGAGTATATACATATTTCCATTTATGTGCATAAGATCAACTTTTTTGGTGTAGTTTGAGAAGATAGCTTTCAATTTGTGTCAGAATTTTGAGCACTTATAGAATGCGTCTTGTCATGTGTTAATTATTTGATTTGTATGTTTATTGTAATTTAATGTAAATCAAATTTAGCCCATACTGTCTTCATTGTTTCAACATGCATGTGGAGATCCTATCAGTTAGAATTGAACTATATCATGTACACTTTTCAGATCCGTAAGCAAGCTATTAAAGAACTGCCTGTTATGTGCAAAACTAATAAGGAACACACACAGAGAATTGCTGATATTTTAGCACAACTTCTTCAGTCTGAGGACTCTACTGAAATCAATGTAGTGACCAACTCACTGCTCACAATCATAAAGATAGATCCAAAAGGAGCTCTTGCAGGGGTGTTTTCTCAAATACACCAAAGCACTGACAATGAAGCTACAAATGAGATTGTCAGGGAAAGATGTATAAAGTTTCTAGCAACCAAAGTGAAGCAACTTGGCAGGGAAGTTATTAACAAAGAAGCTGAAGATTTGATTATTGCTGAATGCAAGAAAATATTAGAGGTAATAAAGAAATAATTTTGTCATATCAATGAAATCAACTATTAAATCCTTAGATGCGGTTGAAGAACTTATTATTTTAAAATAAACATTCAGAAATATATTTTAAAATTGACAAATAGAATCTTAGGAGCCACTGTGACAAATATTTATTTTGCTCTTATTTTTACTGTAATAGTAACAATTGATAAATTGTACTATTCATAATAGTTCTGTTTAGCTTTTGAATATTTGGTTATTTGCAGCCTTGACCAATGTGTTGCCTTACCACAGCCTGGTCTTGACCTTTAAATTCCATGTCTTAGGAGTATACCAGAAATTATAGAAGACAACTTCATTACTATTTATGGATTAATGGTACATTATTAACTTACCATTAACACTAATAATGTTGTTAATGTCTAAGCTTTACTGAATGTTTATGATTTACTTCACTTTTACCTCCAATAATTCAAAAAGTACTAGTTTTGTGGTTAAGGTTAAGGTCTAGGTCTAGGCTGTTCAAAATTGCAGCCATTGAATCAGTGTTTTCATTTATAGGATGTAGTAGCTGAAGAATTTGAACACATAATGGAGCTGCTTACTTGGTCTCGACTCGGCAAGTTGCCTGCTGGAAAGAAGGAACTTGTGCAACTTGTGGCTGCATTGGCATTTACACCCGATGATTGGCATCCAGAAGACCCTGAATATGTGGATCGGATTATTCAGTGCTCGCAACATGTATTGCCATTATTTTCTGTAAGTGATCTTATTGAGCTTACTCATGAGTATAGCTACTGAATTTGATATTGAATTTAACAATATTTATATAATTTTTGCTATCTGTATACCTCTTACCCCTATAATTTGTGTTCCCAATCTAGGTAATAGTAATTAATTAGTTTTAAAATTTACTTTTTAAATCAATGTAACTTAAAATGTTAAAATAATATATACATTTTATAGTTTTGATACACAAATTGTTCATATTGTCATTCATACATAAAATATTTCTATTTGAAATAGGCACAGGTGGACTCTAACCAATTTATCAATTTCTTCTGTGATCATATTCTGAAACGTTGGGATGACATTGCCACATCTGAAGGAGGCACTGATTCAAAACTAGAGTTGTTGAAATTATTTGCAGAAATGACAGAATTTTCAGGAGATATTGAAAACACTCAGGATAAGATTAACACTGTATATGATGTATTGATGGTATGTCATTATTTTTATATTATATGAAATACTTTACAAAGCTATATGTGACCACCATTTCATAGTGAAATTATTAGTTCTTCACATAGTATTTTTTTTACTTGGAATATTATAACAAATATGTCCTTCTTCTTTTCTCCCTTGTATTGCCTATTCAAGTACTAGCTTAGTCTAAGCTTCAGCTGAAGTTTGAAGTTGGTGTAAGGTGATGATGATAATAGTTGTTAATAAAGCTTCTAATGTATTTTTGTAATATGAAGACTGCCTCATTGGTCAAGTGGTTGTGAGTGCTACTGTCAATTGAGAGGTCCTGGATTCAAATCTCGGAAAGGGTCCTAGATTGGATTATTCAAACTAGAATTTCTAGTTAAAATCTCTAAGAGGGGCTTGGCGTCAGGATTTGTGCCCTGTTTATGGCAATAAGTTCACCACCTATAATTCCATGATGTGATATAAACATAACTGGTAAAACATGGTGGTGTACTAGGCACATCTGCCTATCTCTTCGGGGATAACAGTTGTGATGTTACATTGTAATTTGATAATATTCATACATCTTTGTTTTATAGAAATATTTGCCAGAAGCACCAGTCGATGCTGTAGATGAGTCTGGGGAGAAAAAGGAAAATGTAGAAGAACAGACACAGGAAACAAAATGTCCAAAATCTGCACCATCGTTACAATTTTCTCATGTGGAATGTGCTTTATTCTCTCTGCACTCTCTTTGCCGGAAAGCACCCGATGCTCTCAGTGTTGATGCAACACGACTTAAGGCTCTTCGTTTACGTCTACAATATACAGCTCGACTTACTCAGGGGTACATCAAAAAACTAAAAGAAGTTACAAAGGTATCAAAGTCTTCTTATCTGTTATTGAAAACTTCACAGTAAACATTAGTTATTGATTTAAGTGAGAGGGCTTTATACATGTGTGGTCTAATTGCATGGTCACTATTTAACTCTCATATGTTTTGATAGCAAGTATCTGTTCATATGAAATTAAACAAATGTGTAAAGTAGGGTTTATTTTATAGGATTCTTAACCAAACAGAATGAGATACCAACATTTATTGTAATAACACTCAATGAATGAGACAATAAATCTGATCAACTAGATTGTTAATCAAGAGGCCCTGGGTTCAAATCTCCGGTCAGGCACTATTGGAGTTTTCTAACTTAGTATTTTTAGTTAAAATCTCTTGTAGTCTCTTGGAGTGTGGATTTATGCCTGGTACATAGGCTCACAACGAATTGCATGGTGGGTCAAAAACATAACATTTAAAATATAGGATTCCTCATTGGGATTACAGATGTGATGTTACATATTGTAACACTATTAATTCACTTATACATACATAACTTAAATTCTGAATGTGTAATTGATCCCAGCCCAGTCCAAATGATTGTTAAAAGAACAATTGTCTTCATTTTTTTTTCTAACAAAGATTTCTAAATCTTTACCTAACAAAGATTGATATCTAGATTTTTTATATTATAGTTAACTTTCTTTAATATACCATATAATAATTAATATTCCAGAGCGAGAAAGCTGATGATAATTCTGAAGAAAAGAAATTGAAGATTGTTGCTTTAAAAACAACTTCTAATATCAACAGCCTTATTCGAGATATATTTCGTACACCTCCCAGCTTTAAGAGCAAAGTGCAGCTATCTTTTCAAACCAAGATAAAAGAGAGAGAAGTGGGTATTAAAATATAATTCTATTGAAGCGCATTTAAATGAGGAGTCCTATTTATATTTTAATATACTTTGTTTTCTCCCCCAGGATAAGGAACTCATAATTTCAGACGAGACAGAAAAACAATCCCCTGGACAAAAGCGGCATCGACCCATTACTTTTGATAATGGAGAACAAAAGTCAACAACCGAAAAAAGATCGCGCAGTGGCGATAGAAACTTGAAAATGTATACACCTCCTTCAGGAAAATACAGCTCGAGATTGAATAATGGGCGGTTCTCTGAATCTAGTTCAGGAAGAGGTAGAGGTGGATATGGCAGGCGTAACTTTCGCTATAGTGGTGCACCTTATAGAAGGCGGAGTAATTATTAACTCTGCTCTTGACAAAAAACAAATGACAAATATGAATAACTCAATGACTGCCAATAATTGGTCATATGCACGACAGTGTATAAAAATACATAATTTAAATATTAAATGGGGATAAAAGCTAAATATAGAGAGTTATTATCCAAAACAGAAAATTTCGGATTGATCGATTTTTGATGGTTGAAAAACATTAGAACGTGACAATGATAACCATCTAGTTAAAATTCGTTATTTTTATAAGATGAACGAATTTTCAACGGTTTTGTTTACCATTAGAAAGAAATTGGAAAACATCTCTTCCTGCGTCATGTCATATTTTGAGGGTTGCTTAGGTTGTCTTCTAGGTTCCTGATACTAAAACTATATTTTCCATTGGGTAAGTTTAGGTATCAAACATCGGATCAACAGAGTGCAGAATATTTGCAACCATTATTACTTCATACAAGATCACGACTTACGTAAGTAGATTTCCAGGTATCAGGGGCTCTAGTTTAACCGCAGAAGACATCGAATGTTCTACAGTGTGTTTACTTCAACTATGACATCACTTCATCATTGCATATGTAAGTATTATCTTACTGTTTTATTTTATGTAGGTCGTGTTCACAGTACCCACAAGGAATGGCATAAATTATAAATTGCATGTTGTACACAGTAAGTATTTAGTTTAATAATATGAAATAAGTGTATTTTCTACTTTCCAGATAATTCTCAAGCATTGCAGATTGTTTGATTTTATTGTTTCAGAAATTCGGGGTTTCTTTGACATTACAAAGAAACACCACCGTGAGGATTATATTTCAGAGGATGTATCTTACTTCGTAAATTAATAAACCATTTTAATACTACGTACGTATTTTATTCATGCATGCTATACTGAATGTCGAAAAACTAAATTTATGTGGCAAAAGCAGTTTTGTTTTGGAGTTATTAAAAAATTTAATATATATTTTAACATTTATTATTATGTAACATATAGAAATCATATTACTAAACATTAGCCTATACCTACTTTCATCTCATGTTATCAATAACGTTACACATGATGCGGTCTAATTCGTAGCAAACATCACCATTGGTGTTATCATGAGGGTTGCATTCAATCTGCTCAAGAATCTCGGCTGGTACTTTAAAATTGGTCTCTATTTCATTCTGATCTGGCAAACTCTGAAGGGCATTTTGTAAAATATCTTGCACCTTGTCCAAGTGCTTTTGGAAGCTGTAAGTTAAATATTCATTATTAAAAGGTCCTTTATATCATTTTACATGTACATTGGTGCAGTTATCATGTTTACTCATTGTGGTGATTCTTCATATTTTCTTAAACCATACAATTATATTTATAACTACATTTACATTTTTTTATATAAATGTAAGTTTTGCTGACAACTGGCTTTAAATTTTCATCACCAAATCTTAAATTTATCTTTTACTGGTATTTTTTCTCATTTCTTAATGTTTATAAGTGTGGGTTAGCAGACTTCACATATCTCAGTAATTATTATAGAGGGCATATTATGTAGTTTCCTCACAATATTTTCTGTTATTGTAGAAATTGATATTAATAATACATGGTATGTATAATCAAAATTAAAATACAGACATGTTACATTTTCATCTGCCTTTTGTTATGAGATACCACTATAAATTAGAAGCCAAAAAGTTTCTATTAATAAAAAAATATTTTAAAAAATGAATACGCAAACAGAATGTAACCTAAAGAGAATTTAAAAATTTACCGCATAGCAGTTTCTACTCGTTGGCGTTTCTGCAACTCCATCATTACTCTTAAAGTCTCTCGTGCTTGATGTGGCCTAAACTCGTTTAATAAATGGTGTATATGGATAAATAACAAACTGAGATCTTCAACTTTCTCTGCTCTTTTTGATGAATCAGGGCAATGTACTAATAAATCTAACAGATCCAAGAAATTAACCAATAGTGAGTGGTTTAATTTTTTCAATTCTCTTCTTCGTTCAAAATGCATAGGATATAATCTTCGAAACCCCTGAAAATAACATTTAATATTTATTATGCATGTGAGTTGCTAACAATAGGTCAATGTATATGTATAGTAATTATAGGAGTGACTGCCTCATTAGTTGTGTTGGTTGCAAGTGTGACTGTCAATATCAGGAGGTCCTGGTTACAAATCCTAGGTCCGGACATTATAACATTTTTTCTAATCTAGGTTTTCTAGTAGTAGCTCGGAGTTTGGAAAAGTGCCTGGTGTATTGCAATAGGTTCACCACCTATTCCATAGTAGGACATAAACATAACTAGAGGAACAGGAATGTACTACATTGCTCTGCCTACCTCTTCAGGATTACAGGTGTGAAAATACATTTATTTAGAGTGGATGTGGAATAATAATAGTAATTCAGTTCATTTTGGAGAAGGAATTCAATCTCTGATTATGTGGTTATATTACAACATCAGAGTAATATTTAGAAAAATAGTTGTCATGTTATGCTGCTTTGTATTTTTAATTCAGAGCATGGTTAAGTCATCCCTGTATTAATAACCTTTCTTCCTGTCTATGAAATCTTACCTGACTTTCTAAAGACCTGATTATTGTATCATCAGCATTAAATGGATGTCCAAACATTGAATATGAATCATGTATCGGACGAGGTGGTAACGGAGCTTTGTTTCTTCGTACGTTTTCATCCGTATAAAAGTTAATATACTGCATAGGAGGTAGCGGCAGCGAACTAACTTGTGCTGTTTCCGAAGACATTTTAAAATATAACTACGTTTATATATAAAGAATTAATACACTTTAAAAATGAAATACTTTTACACTGAGATTGAGAAAAACAAGTACAAAGTATAGGTTAAATATGTTAATGTTGGCAGTAGGCAGTGTTGCTAACCTCAGCATAGAGCAAAACTGTAGTGTAGATATACTTGAAAAAAACTGTAGAAAACTGTAAATATCAAATTAAAAAACAGTAAATCTACATATTTATCTTTTAATTATTTTGTATCATTTAATGATAGTAATAAATATAATAAATTATAGGGAGCTAGTGATAGATAAAAATATAATAAATTATTTTCGCCATATATTATTTGTTGAGCCAAGAATCAATATTTTTTTCTCGTATCTCACTACTTTCATTTTTCTTGGTGCGGATTTACCAACATCTGACTCATTATCACTACTGCAACTTTGCATAATCGTAACTTTTTTCTGAACTGAACTGAACAAACCAGAATCTAATCAGACGAATGACGGAATGCACGGTCGACCGTTGAGTACATAAAAGGTGTTATATATCTCGATGTACAAAGTATTCACGGGGATTCCTCAGTAAGTAAACAATGTAATGACGGTACGACTGTCCACCACTAACGCCATCTATTTAATTGATTGACCATTACCTCTGGTTCGATAGTAGTAAGTTTTACTGAAGCTGACTTAGTGTACGGAATACGTAGCAAATAAAATAGATGACGCTGATGATGATCTGATATAAAACTGTAGATTTCGAGGCCTAAACTAAAAACTGAGAGCATTTCCAAAAAACTGTAGATCTACAGTTAAAGTTGTAGGGTTGGCTGCAATGGCAGTAGGTGATATCGGAAAGTCGACACTAAAGTTATAAAATATTTTTTTACAGCATACATTAGCTTATATATTCAGCTAGGAAATTAATAATTTGTATGACGTCATCTTTTTATATTTTTATTCTTGACAATGTAATCCCATTAATTTTTACCACAAATAACTTTTCTATAGGCCAGAATATAAGAATAAAATATTTTTTACTCTAATAATTTTCGCGTATTTCACCCTAGAGGCCTAGACCAAATTCGTTATTTTTCTCCCTCTAAAGACGAGACAACTTTTTTCCTGGCTCACTTATTCTATATATATAATTATATATAATTAAACAACTTCTATGATATTATTATATTATCTGTGCCATAGTGTTGTGGTGATATAGAGGATCTATGTTCAAAGGAGTAGACAACTGAATGACAATTGCAGACAATGGTTGATAATATAATATAATAAACTTGCTTGGTTGATTTTTCGACATACCGCAGTGTCTAATATTAACTTTTTATTTACAATGGTTTAGTGACAATTTTTGACTAAAGAGCTGTTATGGTTTAGTGGTGATATTCCGAGGTATATAGTTTATATTACTAATATTTTTTATTTCAATAACTTCCTGTTGCCGGTACTCTTAATTTTTATTCATTGTTTATTGTTGTTGGTTGACTTTCATTTACTTAAAGTAAAAGGAGGTATGTTATTTATTTGTCAAAATGTGTTATGTACTGTGTATTTCAATGTTTAGTATTTCTAGTATTTATTATTTACATTATTTAATACATTTCTAGTAGCCGAATTTCAAAAGTATTGTTTTCTATATTTTCCTCAAATTTGACAGCATTCAAAAATAATTACTTTAAACTTTTGAATGTATACAAAGAATTTATTTAAAACAAAACTATATTGATTACAGAAAGCCATGGCTAATACAGATGAAGAAGAAGTGATACGGCAGGCGTTCATGGTGAAGAGATCTCAAAACAAAAAAATATTCACTCCAATTAATTACAAAGAGCGATTGTTTGTTCTCAGTAAGAAAGCTCTTGTATATTATGATTCTGATGGTCAGGTGAGAATAAACAAACTGTATTATTTTTCTGTTAAAGTATTTATTGATTAATATTTGCCTATGTAACCATAATGAAGAGGATGGGTGCTCCATGTCTATATGTAATACACCTGTGCCCTGATGATATACACTATATACTGAAGTGCCGATAAAACACTGATGTGAATGTCTAGACTACTACATTAAATCTGCTGTTCTAAGCTGATGCCATGTTTTATTTTACATTAATAAAAATGGAGTGATCAAACATAATTGTTTTATGGGTGAATAACATAACACTTCATGCATTAGGTACGGATATTAAGATAAAACTGTGGCTGTGTACCTGTTTGTTACCAGTGATAAATACATGTTTTAAAATTGTTTTTGAGGATAGCTGAATAAGTACCTACATACATTTAAGTAGAAAATCACAGGTTACATCTACATGTAGAATCTAATATGTTTTTATATCAGATTGATTACAGTGTCGGCGAAGGGTACCGAGTACCAAATGATATAGAATATGCAAAGATTTAATAATATAATAATATGAGTTTAGAGGATACACAATTATATATTTATTGTGGTGCAAATAGTTCAGCTGGTTCTATTAATGCTTAGGGTTAACTTTACTAAGATTATGTGGAGTAGTGACACACATCTGGCCAGTAATAAACTAACTGGGTGTAATCAGGCACACCATTCTATCCTCTTGTCCAATTTATATGGTCAGTTGCAAATACAATGGTTTTTTTTTCATGTCATTAAACAGACTATGTAATGATCAACATAGTTATACTAAAAAAAGTGTAGTATGTAATAGGTATATGATAAGGTCTTACTGCCTGTTGATAAAACAAATTGCAAACACATTGAGTGGAAACATCAAAAATTTTTGTGTGATTGTCTTTGTATGTTTGTATGTCTTTCAGTATTCTGTCACTTTTCAGTCATTAAAATCATACTTTATTTTATTATTTTATATGACAGCTCTTTTGTTAAAATATACATAACTTGCGTGAAATAACTCTATAACATCAAATTTTAACTTGTTATGCTGCTAAGGATTTTAAGTTCATGTAAACAAAATAAAGGTAAGGGTCCCCATTTTAATTGCTTTATTGAGAAAATCCATGTAAATTTTTATATAAGTATTTACTATGTAGTATGTATACCTTCAATACAAAGTATTCAGTGTGTTAGCGATTTCGCAATGCAGGCAATTTCCAGTACTCTGAAAAAGTTAAACATTTTGTTCTGTTATATTTTAGATGTAAGTATTCATAGCCCAGAGATTAATGCAGAATGCAAACAATCTTTGAAGTTACCTGATGGCTACACTCGTACAGATGTTTCCTAGTTAGGTGGTAATGACATTTTCTATGAAAATTTGTACATCAGAGGTGATGTTAAGCTGTTGTTGTTAGTTGTTGTTTTTAGTTAACCGTAGTTAAAGCTCATTAGAGGTCCGAAAGGTGGTTTAAGAACGGTAGGGAAACACGAAAATTGTGAACTATGCTCCCGACTGTCCCCTTTGCAGACAAAATTGGTGTTGAGTAGTGGAACATTAAAATTGTTGCAGTAGTATATTGAAATTTTTTACAATCATATGATGTTGAATTTTCAAATAAGTGTTAATAAAAAGAAAACAAAGACATCAGGACTGTAGTTTATTATCTATTGAAGAGTATTTTTAATAAAACTTACATTTATATAGCAATTGACTGCTCTCGTAATGTAAATTGATAAGTGAAGTTTGGTGGACATAGAACATGTTAGAAACATTATACAGATAGATTGCAAGTGCTATTTAATTTTATTCACATAATTTGTAATTTTAAGATTAATATATATTTTTGCTAATAAATGACAAGTGCTTATGCTAAGTTATCATCGCTTGTCAGGTTGTTACTCTTTATTCAGGAATAACATCATCACACCTATATTTCCCTTAGAGGGAGGCAGAGGAGTACAGTACAGTTCCATGTTCATTTGTGATACGTATATACATGAAATAGGGGGTGAGTCTTTTACCACACTCTGGGCCCAAATCTAAACTTCAAGCCAGTGTGAGAAGTTAGAAAAACTCTACATTACCCAACCTGCATGGTATAATGTATTTTAAATAAGTTCATTCTAAATTGAATATTATCTTGGGCTGAATCTCTCCTGTCTCCACACCTTTTTCATCATTCCACTGTTGGTCCATCATTTTATCATTCCATGTCCAATATTTTTATCGTTAAAGGACTCAAAATAAAAGTCCCCTATTTTTATACATTGATTTCCCCAGAGTTTGGCTTCCAATTTGCATTGTATACAAAAGTACCTCACATGCTAGTCTGCAACGTTTTTGTTTCTTGACCTGGCACATTCATTGCATGCCTGGAAAAAGTTACATGGAGCTAAATGGAAATAAAATTGACACTAGCAAGTATGCTGAATATAGCTCGATAAAATGACAGTTGCAATATATTGATCATGTATAAGAAAACGAAACGCTATTTTAATGCAGACAGTTTGTGATCTTATTGTTAGTAGGTGTACAAAAAATATTTTTGCATCACTCTATGTATGTTCTGGTGGTCATGTTTTTTTCCGGTATATTTTTGAGCGTAAATAAAATAAAGTAAGTACTTAAGTAAATAAATCAATATTTGCATCTTGTGTATTTTAAAAACTAGGGTCATCGTTCTGATGGCTTGGCCTTTAGTGCTTCACCCCGTCTTCTCGTTATGTTTAAAGTGGCGTCATTTGTTTTGATTGCCGTAGAAATAGGTTGAGAGTTATCCTTACCCAGATTCACCGCTCTCTTAACTACCCTACTGACGCTACGTCTCTTGTGGAATAAATGGGAGCGTTAGGTTGGTACGTTTTATTCTTAAATTAAAACTACGTTTCATTTATTTAATAGATAACAATTTCTTTTAAACAGAAACAGAATTTCTTTTAAACAAACCTTTACAGACTTAATATAGATTGTGCATTGTACGTAAAACTAGTTTTATATCATGATGAAGAAATCTTAGTTTTTATATAAAACGGGTTTACAAATTACCCAACATCATATTATGTTATAATCTCATTGAGTTGAGTACCGTTAATACTATTAAATCGGCGCTCTATTGCGGCGCGGTGCGGTTTCGAGTTGAACGTAGGAAATAAGGAGTGTATCGAATAAATGTGAGTTTTGATTGAGGCGATAGGGGTAGGTGCGCTCAGCGCATGCGCTACTTGGGCGTGTCTTTGCGGACCGGCGCCCGGCGGCAGAACCGTTTCGCCGGCTGCCAACCGCTAGCCGTCCGTGTCAGCCTTTGTACCTGCATTACAGAAATCTGTAATATTTTTACTTCATATCTCCTTTACGTTGCAATAGTGCGCAACTACTAAATTTTACTCTTTTTTTGGTAGGCTGTGTCCGTCTTATGTCTATTGTGTCAACTCTAACATAATTGGCACTGATTGTAGGAGCTTCTTTTTGGATTTTTAATCAATCACTTGCTACGTTACTGCGCAAATAGGTTGGTGGCTTTCGGTAAGTTTACACTTATTTGCACATTTATATATCCAATTCTTCATACATGAAAGACCATTTTGAACGACTATGAAAGGTAATCATGACCGAATAAATTGGTAGTTTCCTTTTTTCGTGGTTATGTGTTATTCACATTTTGCTATAATTTAGTAAAATGTATTTTTTGAGACACAATTATTTGTGAGTCAAGAGATTTCGATGTTAATATAAAAGATGTTTAATTTAAATCATTGAAAATTTCATAAAGCGTTAAATAACTTAAAACGTTTTTATTTAACTAACATAAAACACTTTAATTTATTTTTTAACGTAGGTCCTATATTAATAAAAAATCTATAAAGATGGTTTATATTGTTAGACTCAATCTTTAATTTTTTTCTTTCCATTTACTTGACTCTGGTCTTAAAAATCGCCTTACTTTTTCTTCTGGTTCCGAATAAGAAGGAAATGAGGTAAAACAACGTGGTTACCGGTCAAAAGACGTGCAACGACGGTCCAATAGAACTTCATATAAAGCGAATAGTAAGAATGACTTGGGGCGCTAAATCCGTCCCCTTCGTCATCGTCCTCGCCGGAGTGTGCTCAGCAATCACTTTTGTAATAAAGCAAGGGGGCTCTATGCACTAATGTATGTGCAGTCATGTTGCTACTCCGCGTTCGGATAGTGTAGCCAGCTTTCGTATGATTGTTCACATTGTGGGTGTTCTTAAGGACATAATCCTTATAAAAAATATATTTTTCTGTCCAATTTGTTTCTAAAACTATAAATCGCAGCCTTTTGTATTTGTGTTTTTTTTGTATTAAAGCTGAAAGAATTAACCAGACGTTTTTCTTATTGCAGTTGGTACAATTCGTTATTTAAATAAATTAATGTGTTTAAATATACCTCAATATAGTTATTCAAGTATTTATAATTTCATGTTGTGTTTTTTCCATCCTTTAAAATAATTAACGTGGTAACCCTAGCTTCAACTCATACTCCCCTGTCATGTGAGCAGTTTTAATAGAGAACCCTCTGCCACAAGCATCTTAACCACGTTATGAATTGTTCCTATAACGGGAGTATATGCTTTTTTTACTGCTTATTTTCAGGCGTTGTAACCCTTTAGGGAACACTTTTATGTGTTTTACAATAGTTTGTTAGTAATGTTATCAATTCATTGTGTTCATATTAACTATCTCATTATTTTTAGATTTTTCGGCGTGGAAAATAGTACAACTGTCTAAAAATATACAAAACAGTTTTTATTTGAGCATTCTATTAAGTTAAATTACTATGTTACATATTAAAATTTTACTATTTTTCATAAATTAATGATGCTCTAATATGAACTTCTCACTTGGTTAAAATAGCATCGATTGTTCTCCTTGTTGACTGCCTCGTTGGTCGTGTTGGTTGCAAGTGCGACTGCCGAACGGGAGGTCCTGGGTTCGATTCCCGGGT
>DWDV01000810.1:0-15010 GCA_018245615.1 Mimoniades ocyalus
TTGATTTTCTAGTAGTGGCTTGGAGTCTGGATATGTGCCCGGTGTATGGCAATAGGCACACCACCTATTCCATAGTGGAACGTAAAATGTAACTGGTGGAACGTGGGAGTGTTCTGCATTCCTCTGCCTACCTCTTCGGGGATTACAGGCGTGATGTTACTTATACCTATGCCTTATACTCAAATTATACACGGGAAAGGTTTGTTCGAAATTTCAAAGTGAAAGCAAATGTTAGGGATTTATGAGTGAGTATTTTTCATTCCACTGCAATTTTATAACTACGACCGTTTTTAAAATAGTTGAGATAAATGTATAGACATTTTTCCACAGTTGTACAATCTCGTTTTACTTCCCAACTGCCATTTTTACATTTAAAATGTCGCTTGTCTGCGTTTGCGCAGACCCACAAAGTTTAGAACACTTGCAAAGATTGCAATTTAAAATTGTATTCAATGAATAAGTTTAGTATTATTGCGTCTTAACTGTGGCTAAACTGATTTTATTGTATTAGTAAATTTAAAAACTAATGTATAATACCTGAACTGTGAATATAAATACGGTAATTAAATATAGGTATGCGATTTTCAACATTTCACCGTTGGACATTGGTGTCCTCTTAGAATGAGATTGGTTAAAGTCTTATCTTGCCATGCTAGCTAAGTGCTGGATAGCAGGTTTCATGCGCCTTGAGGAACCTTATAGAGAACTCTAAGAGTGCAGGAGTGAGGAGGGCTCTAAGAGATCAAGTTACCTTCATCATTACAGCAAGAGCTTTACAATATTACAATTCACTTAAAGAAAGGAGGCATTCATTTTGATTCTTGATGTAAAATATAAATATCCTTGGATTCTTCTATCTGAATTTTCTCTTATAAGATCATAAATATGCTATATAATATATTGGACACCACTTTTACGACCGGTCGTGTTTACGAGTATAATAAACTTGTAAGGAATGTAATCGTTAGTGAAAATCACCAAGAAAAAATAACAAAAACTTATAGCGTCCATATTATCATTATTATACGTAAATTATTTTTCACAAAGCGAATTTAACAGATTAAAGCCCAAAAAAATATCTAAGCAACTGCTTCGTGTTAATGTACAGTTTATAAGTTCCACACATGTATTACGATTACATTGTTTTCAAGTGGGATTTTCCTGTGTTAGTATCGATTGTTAATTCAAATATTTTCCCACAATGTTCTTTTATACTGTAATTTTTTTTCTAAGTAGATACATGAATGTGTCTTGGTGACTGTATACTTAGACTACTTAGTATGCAATTATATTAAACACTGTGAAATAGGAAGAAAATTAATAGGTACCTACTCGTTTCTTTAATTTCATGCTTTACACAAAGCATACTAGCTGACAAACGTATTAAAGAAATTAATTATTTTATCACATTTTCATAAAGGATTTTAACTAATAACCAGTATCTATTATTTTTATTTAATATTTTTTTTTGACTTTTAACCGAAAAACTGTGATACTTCCGAAGTAGAACAAAGGGAATATAAAAATTCTTGCGAAGGTTTTCGGACCGGACTTTACAATTATAATCCTATTATTTTCGAACTTCAGTTAATTACGGATAACGCAATACGACACAATCTTGTGGTGGTGGTTGCAAGGGCGACTGCCGCTCGAGAGGTTCTACGAGTGACTTCAAATCCCATGTAGGGCAATGTTGAATTTTCTTATATTTTCTCGTAGTAGTTCAGAGTCTGGATATGTGACAGTATATGACAATATATTCATCCGTAATTTTACTGGTATTTTTAAACACAAAAATAAATATTTTATATTCTTTATCGGCACAACCGTGCAGCAGCCTTTTAAAGTGTCGTAATCTCCTAGAGTTCAAGGCATGGCAATGGACTGATATAATCCGAACATGTAATAACTGGTCGGGTGGCGAAGGTTGGCGTGTCCTTTAGAAATTAACGTTACCACTTCATTCAAATTGTTTACTGTAATAATGATATGATTTTGTTTAATAATTTTAATACTTTTTTATAAGGATTCTATTATTATGGATGTACAAAAAGTGATTTCCCTTTTTTTATTTTACGTAACGTAACATCACGCCTGTAATCCCCGAAGAGGTGAGCAGAGTAGTGTAGTATACTCTCACGCTTCACTAGTTACGTTTAGGTACGTCCCACTATGGAATAGGTGGTGAGTCTGTTGCCATACACCGGGGCACATATTCAGATTCCGAGCCACTATTAGAAAATCTAAGTCTTCAAAAAAGCCAATAGTGCTCGATCCGGAATTGGAACGTAGGACCTCTTGATAGTAGTACGTAGTCACGCTTGCAACAAACACTACCAACGAGGTATTTTTTATGTTACGATGCCACTTTATATAGCTATGAAACTAATGAAAATTATGTTTTTATATAAATAATGATTTCAATTTACAGGATACATATAGAAACGAGACAAAACGAACATATAGTATCGTAAGCATTATCACTACGTTTTCATTAGTAAGGAAATAAAGATTTAGAAACCATAAAATGGATTAAAGTTATGTAAATGTTCAAATATCTTCAAATAATTGAAGAGTTTTGAATATTTCCCAAGTGTTTGAGTGTCTAACTGGCAGAATAGAATAATATAAAACGGCTCCTATACTACAGTTTCAAATGTACATTTAGTGTCTATGATATTGGGTTAGGCAAGAAGATACACATATACTTTTGCAAAGGACCAGTCTTCCTACTTAGCGTCACTTAAGGTGTCTGCGGCGCAAAAGTTCAAGCATATTCTACTGAAAACGGAATACAAAAGTGGTCATTATACCCACCCTACGAGGAATTCTACTTTTCATTTTAATAATTATTCGGAATTTATTAGCGAACATTACATTTTTATTCTTTATATAGACCCTGAATGTCATATGTCGCGATTTATAAATGTATGTTATATATTATGTTATGTATTAAACATAGATGTGAAATATGTGTAATGGATTCAAATATACAACAGTGGCATTAATGTTGTCACACGTGCTACCGATCAATTAGGTCCCCCTTATGTGAGGAAAATATCTTATCAATAGACGCCGGGCGACTGTAATAAAACAAAGCAGTCGAATTCGTCTTCATTCAGTAAAGGCGTACAATTCAGCAGTTACATAAAAAAATTCTTACAGACTCAAAGTGCTTTGTTTTCGATACTTCGAAAACGTGAAACAAACAACAAAGGAGCGATGAGTTCCGTAAGAGTTACAGCCGTAAAACTTCTCGCTGAGATACGCTTCAAGAGTTATCCGAACTGTCTGCGGCACTACAGCTTTACAGTAGAAATGAAAAATACATTTTTACAGTAAACTCTCGTTGGGAGTGGAAAAAGAAGCGTCCGCATAAAAATTGAAAAATTCCCACTTTCTGTTCCCCCGTCATCAATCTGTCGGTAGCAGTGCTGTTTGTGAAAGCAAAATTTAGGGGGATGTTATCGATCGCAGTTATCGGATAGTATTGGCCTACAGGTGGTGCGTGGGTCCTTTGTTTTGGTGCGTTCATTAACCCCTACCGCCCTTTAAGGGTGCAGCCTTCCCCTGTGCAACGGGGGTGCGTACCAAAGTGGTGCGTTAAATTATAGCCCCATGGATATGTCCCCCACATATTTGATATTTTGAAGATTTTATTTTAAGCAAAAGGCTCGTTTAATACGTTTAAGAGCATGTGACGTCCCACACTCCCTCGACTTAATTGGAATCCCGGGAGACGACGATGTCAATTTTAAAGAGTGTAAAATCGATTTGAATGCATTTATTACCCTGCAACGAATCTAGTGACAGAGAGTTTATATAATTTACCTTCCTTGATTGCTCAATTTGTAGCATGATAATCCTAAGTCTGTCTATAAGTATTTATTCTGAATTAACACAAATTAGTGTAATAGTTAACAATTAGTAATATGAATAAAAATATCGTAGAACAATTCAATTCTAGTACCTCTTGATATAATTAAATATTGAGCTTTTACGAATTTTATGAGATTACCTTGAACTTTTAGAACAAGTAGGAGGAACTCGTATCGTATCGTATTTGTCGACATGAAAAGCGCTTCAGACACAAGTACTTTTAATGGGTCATGTTCAATAATTTTAGTATTGAACAGAGCTTTGTACAATGAATAAAACCCTTGACAGTTAGATGAGTATTTAAATACTTGACCTTTTTGTTCAGCGTTCGGGTTGAATACGTTTCTTTGTAATTTCGTCTCCATTTTCCCGATTCAAAGGGACAAACTATTGTTCGGATCTCAATCAATTCTAGCCTACTTGTCTAACGTTATGTTCAAAATTCTCTGACTCTCACAGACTGAAACTGGCACTACTCTACAAAAGAATCTAATCCCACTTTAACGTATAACGAAAAGGGTATCGCGATTGGAATTGTTCTTGAGCCCAATACTTCACAAGTACCCGCCTACAGTTCGATTATTATGATTGTATGGAATGAGTGCGTATTGCAGTGAAAATAATACTTCAAAGAACAAAGCTTTTTGTGTAACATCGTTGTACATACATATCTTCACGCCAGGTCTCTTGCTGGGTAGGCAGAGAGCATCGTTGTACTAACTATGTTACTACATATATACAGATCACGAAACACGTATTTTAAAAAGATGATTTGCCTTATCGTTGACGATAATAGTCTTTGTCTTTATGTTGCCTAACAGCGAGCGTATAGTATAGAATTTTTTAATACGTACTTTGATAGTTTTAAAAACATTTTCTATTTAACACTGTAACATTGTCATTTATTAAATACATATAACATATATTTTCATACGTTTAATTTTCACACACAGTTAATTTTCGTACATTAACATTTAAATTTTTGATGAATATTGCTTTCGTTCAGTTTCTTCCTTTTTGAATTTTTAAGTTTAGTTCTTTTATAAGGACAGATGAGCTTTGTATATCCTTATAAGCATTAAATGTTTTATATAACTATTTGTGATATAAATTTTAGAAGCCTCATCTCATCCTAAGATGCCCAAACAGGTGTGACGTCATCAATTTTAATAGTTATATTAACATAAAAAACTATCTGGGTGGAGGATAACATTTTTAGTGTTTCCTACCGTTTACAATCTGTTTCACCCTGAAAATATCGCCCCATTGCTCAGCAGTACAAAACGACGTTAGTATTGTATGCGTTCACTTTGCAATTGCAATACCCAGCATGGGTGTGTCGGATCACAAACGCGTTGCATAATGGATCCCTTTGAAACACCATGGCCGAGCTACTTTTAATCTATCGCACACGGCGACCATTTGTTTATCCATTTTTTTACCATCCATTTTATTATTGTTTTTTTTTTCTTAGATTTATAAAGGTACGTCTAAATTTTGAAGTTCGATGTCGAATTCTTATATATGTCGAATTCTATATTTTATGCATTGTTTAAAAATAAGACGGCGGTAACATGGGGTAGTTAACGCAAATACGAGGTTTTGAATTTGAAGTTGGTATCTACTTAAACAAAATATGTGAGTACATTATGGAATTCTATGAAACGTACCAAAGTGGGACGTAAACGTAACTGGAAATACGAAGGATCTCCAACTTGGTTGAGCAGTCCTAAAAAATCTAGTTAAATATAATGAAAACGGTGTCTGAGCGTATGTAAATAACTTTCATATAACTGCACCGACGACATTCTAGACCTCATATGGTAATAAATGCACGTTCGAATTAGTATCGAATCAATTACGATCGCTAATTGAGATTGAATAATTGGGTCGCGTATTTCAGATCGTGCGAGATACTTACTAGGAACTTTGACGTAAAATAGCTAATAACGTAGCGTAACATCACGCCTGCATTTCCTCGTAGGGGAGGCTGAGAAATGTTCCCACATTCCCACGTATTACCAGATACGTCATACATCCTATTATAGAATTGGGAGCGACTCTATTGCCATACAACTACAAATCCAGATTGCGTGTTACTACTGGGAACTTCAGTAATTTGTGACGTAAAACAGCCACTACTTGAAGTGAAAAAGTCAATGATATTGACTGCTATTACAAGTTTGGAATGAATGTAGCTTTTTTAACAGTTTAACATCTAACTATAGAACATGTGATTACATACGACATATGTTTGTCTGTCATGCACAAGTCCATTGCGACTGGTAGAGGCAACTCTACCTTTTTTTGCCATACAATATAGTTTTAATCATAATGATGCGTTGTATCAAGGTACGATCCTTCAGTTTCGTAGAGTTCCGTAAACGATTCCTAGACTTTGAACACGAAACATAACATGCTACACCAACATTTGTATTAGAACCTACACTGCTATCGTGTATTAATTACGATATAAAGACGCTTAGTGCAATAAAAAAGTCACGATTGTATCAAGCAAAGGGAGATATTGAAGTAATTAACGATATTATCGGCGGCGGCGCGGCTTGCATTATGATTACATAACGCGAGCACTGAACTCGTTTCCGGCGCTGAACCAAATGTTCCAGTATTGCTTTATAAAACTTTCATTAACTTGTATATATAATTTTTCTTTCATACTTTCTGATGGGGGAATCAAGTTTACGAACCCGTGCGCGTGTACGATGTGTGGTGAATGTAGTAGAGCACGACAGATCTGTTAGAATAGAGGTATTTCGAGGGACATGGCGTTACGATATACATATTTGTTTATTTCATATCATGCAATAATGTTACTGAAAAATAAAGGTGTAATATTTAGAATTGTGAAGAATTTGTTAATAAGCAAGATCTGTTATTAAAATTTCAAGTTATCAAGAGAAGTTGTTACTTTGTCTTTTCTATTGCTAAATTTATAAAAAAAAATACATATTGAAGTTAACTGTGATAGTACACTTATTACATTAATTTTGATAATATTAGATTGTGGTTGCGAGCGCGATTGCCGATCGAGAAGTCTTGGGTTCAGATCCCGGGTCGGGTACAATTGGAATTTTCAGACTAGAATATCCAGTAGTGGCTCGAAATCTGGAATTGTATTCGATGTATCGCAACAGGCTCATCACCGATTACATGATGAATGGCGTACTACACTCATCTACCTACCTCTTCAGGGGTTACTGGCATTATACATATTACGATATTATGTTTATGCGTTATTAAACAATAAGTTTTCAATATTAACGTATACCTACTAAGTTTTCTTTCAGTGCGTAACCAACGCCCTCTCATAGCGGACAGTGAAAATAATGGGGACATGTTATACAAAGCTGCTGTTGTTATGACAGCCGCCGGTCACGTAAACAGCTCGAGGCGTGCGCACGCGCACCGATAACGTTTGTTTGAGTATCTGCCGACAGCGGTCAAAGGGTTCTACAAAAATGTAAGACGCGTTCTCAGAAGCTGTTGAACGTAAGCTCTTAAAGTGATAAAATAACAAAATTATGTACAGAGGTCGTCCACAACATATATTTTATTTAAGCAAAGGTGAACAAGTGGAATTGTTAACACTTCGTCTGTGAACTTGTGTGACAAGGGTAACAAGCAAGAACAGCCATAACTAGTTTCGATTTTAAAACTATGACGTCTTGATTTTTACAAAAGAGCCATTTGGCGTTTGTGATTTATAGACATTAGTTGAATGATTCAAAGGAACATGTATAACAAAGGAACGTAAATGAGGAATATTGCGTATGATTTAAATGGTTTACGTTAATCCGGAAGTGCTAGTTCACGTCATCGGAATTTATTGGTCCAGTGCGTAGTTAAATTGAAAGTCGGCTTACTCGACAAAGAGTCTTCACTAAACGCACATTTATAGCCGCGTGGTGTGACTTATACTATTATGCCCATAGACTTGAAAATAAATAGACAGGACAAGTTGGCTTAATATTTGTGTATTTCATTGCTTTTGTTATATGTAATGAGGGGGTTTTAAGAATTTTAAAGCTTTAGCTTTTTTGAGAACTGCAGTTGTTTATTAAGGTACCTATATGCTTCGATTATGAGATGTTTAGTAAAACGATGAAATATGATGTGATAAAATAAAATCTAAGGAACTCAATTATAATGTAAGGACCATTGAAGAACTGAAGATGTCCCCTTTAGGAGAATCGGTATTCTTGGGGTGCACAACTGAGCAAGTCATAAATTTGCTACTGCGCATTGTCTATTGCATCTTTTAGTATAATAGTTACATATTAGTACGGGCTTTTAATATCCTTAAAGCTAATAAATAATTCATTTTGAAGGCATTTCTACTAGGTAGGTAGTGATTACGACACTACGGGACAGTTCGAACCCCACACCATTAGCCGCCCCCATGTGTTTTCTATGCCATTCAATGTCTTACGAAAGAATGGTGAGCATGTTGTGGATCGACTGATATTTGGGTTTTATTTCGTAAATTCATTTACTAACGAGACATACAAAAATTATTTTAACCATTTGGATGGAATACCACAGAAATAAGTGACTAATAACACAGTCATCTATCATATCTATGTATCTATCATATATTGTACATCATCATCATCATCATCAGCCTATTGCAGTCCATTGTTGGACCCCTGAGAGGTTATGCCCACAATCCTCACGCTGGGCATGGCAATTTAGGATCGCAGAGTAGAGCTTCTCGCACCAACTACACTGCTGCCCATATGGAGCCAGAGCATTTAGCTGTGGCTAGGCGGTCCGCGCCATACTGCGATCTCCCAACGCCGGGTTTAGTCACTTCTTACGACACCCTGTATCCCGTGACCGGGTCCGGAATGTATTTTACTCCGCCATGACACGGATTATGTTGTATATTATACGTCAACACGACTATACTGTACGTGGCGATTGTATTAGTATCAACATCATCATAATTATCATCAATCCTTTTCATCAGTCCACATATAAACACGGTTTTCCTCTTTGAATGAATCAGGTGAATTAATAAGGTCTAAAATTATTTTGTTATACGGAGATGTTAATGGGATTTTTAATAAGTTGTATTGATTGTAGGATATTATCAAAATTTCAACGGCTATTCCATATTAGTTCGCCCCGTGCACTCAACAGGCGGCGACTGTACATTACGGAAGAGGCCGAAAGCGGCCGAAAGTTAACGTTGTTTTTTTTTCCGTCTCGCTCGCACCAACAAAAACATCACGTTCCCCGCTCGAAGCTCCGTGCGCCGAGTTTTACACGCCTCCCGTACTCGAACATGTTTAACTTTACAACGCGTGTTATTAAATTTTATGAACAATGTTGCGATTTAGTGTTATACGAAGCCGAAACTACAAGTAATATGACGAATTTAAGACGATTCGTCCCGTTTTAAACCTGTTGCCAAGCGGTCGACGATGCTGTGTACATTGTGGATTTCCGTAATAACAATAATGTAACTTGTTTACGTTTGTTACGCATGTTTATGTTAAGTAAGTGTTTATTATTGGTGCTACGTTTGTTGATGTGTGAACACATGAGTTTTAATTAGAATAGCTGAGGTTAAATACTATAAAAATGTTTTATGTTGATGCTGAGAATTCGCGGTATGCTTTTCGTTGTTTCCAGGCTTAATCTTGTGTTCTGTAGTAAACTTGTATTTTAATAGCTTTGTTGTTTTAATATCAGCTTTTCACTGCGTGGGCTTGGAGTTTGAGTGATCTTGGACTTCATGAAATTCGTTTGTTAGATTAAATATCACTCGCTAATATTGTATAAAATAACCCGGATAAAATCTAAACGTTTTAAAATTCTGCGTAATGTTTTCTAATCGTTTAAAGACTGCTAATAAGGAATTGGCCAGCATGTGTGGTCGCCCTTCTCGTTCTGATGAGACTCACATAATATGCCATTGGAACGATAAATGTGTTAATTTGACGATATGTTACGATAAAAATAATTATATACATCATAAGCATTCAAACTTGTTCCCTTACAATGTAAACTTACTAGATTACTTACATTTATGTGATGATTTTAATGTATATTGTTTGAAATACACAATTTAAGAGACCAAGTTTGTCTCGCAGGTGCACACAATTTATATAACAGCACTATTTCTCATTTCTTAAATAGCCTATTCAAATAGAGAGCAAAATGCAACGCAAATTACGATGGAGTCAGGCCTTAGAATTCTCGAGACGCGTCCTTATTAAAATGTAGCAGTTGGCTTCAACTCTTTACCGAGAAAGTGCATACCTAAAAAACTTGTGTTTTTGGCTATTTGCATCCAAATTAAAAAATCTACTTAACAGGTTTTTTACCTAATTAAGTCATATTAATGACTCAGAAATACGGATATTAGGTATTTGAAATCATACAAAACAATTAACTGACAAAACAATATTCATTGTCCAACTAGTAAGAAGTAATAAACTAATCATCAGCGTCTTTTGGACTTCTTCATGATCATCATTTCAGTTCACACAGGTCTACTGCTGGACATAGGTTAACCCAAAACGTACGTTTTAATTTAACGGTTTCCATCGTTCGTGATTTAAGAAAATATCTTAGCATTTAGTATATTCAATACCTAGCCAAAAGAGTATTTTTCGTTTAAGTTTTCATAGGTCCTTAATTCAACTTTTTATTTGAAAACGATTCCGAATTGGAAGAAAGCCAAGTTTGATCAGGTCAGTGGTACTCAATTTATTCATGTGTGAGGCGTGCTAGATTACGTAGCGGTTGGCTTGCGTTGCCAGTGTCCAAATCGATTTGTAGGCACTGTTTTAAATATTGAACGTATTTGGAATTACCGATTAGCATTAATTATATAATGATCCTTTTATCTTAATATCTATGGTTTTATCTATAATAAATAGACTATTTGAATCAAAGTAATTAATGCTTTAATGATCACGCTGCGATCAGCCGGAACTCATGAAGACCCCCGACATGTTAGAAACTAGTCAGGTCACGTAAAAAACATACGTAAATAGAACCTACAAATTATTTAATCGTGGTTATACCCACTTATGAAGATATAATTACAATTGTTAATATAACCAAAACATAATTTAAGGTCAGTTATTTCGACATTCCCATACTACACTCCGTTGGGGAAGAAATAGAAACGGTATTTTATATATAATTATAACACATCGTTTATTAAGAGCGACCATTTGTACCTTCGCAAGCCATTTAATTAGGTACGGAACTTTAAATAGAACGTTCACTGAAAACAGGTCAATAAACATAAAATATAAATTTAGCGCGCCTCAAATTGGTTACCCCAGATTTTCTATAATTGCTTGTACCTACTACGCTTGCATCTCCTATCAAGTAAATTTAAGTAATAGGTAACCACGTTTAGATCCCATTTGTATGTGAAGTTAAATGGAAGAGCTTGGAATTTATATCAAAAGAGCGTAAAGAAATGCGATTTATATCTTACTTGTGAACGAGTGATAAGGATTTTTAGTGTTTGAAATGATTATGAATGGATTTGGTACTGATTACAGATTACATGTTAAAAAACAGTTATTGGATTTTTTTATTATTTCGGATAATACGTTGATATAACATTTAAATACCTGTAAATAACCCTGGTAATAATATCTAAACATATTTGTTTACGATTATAATCCAACATTCAAATAGAGTTACGATAAACATATGATCTTTATAAGCGATTGAAAATTTTATAGCCATGTTCACATTATATACGCCGTTTGTGACTAGTCTCATTGAATTCTAAAACGAGCTTCAAAGGTGTTTCTCGTGTAACTGAAACATAGAAAACACGTTGAGCCACCAAATGGTAACTTGTTATTATAATCTACAGTCGAACAATGATAACTGCTTATACGTACAAAGATGGTGCTAGATGTGAAATAAGCTCGTCAGGTCGGTAAGGATATTTGGCGCTCGGTGGTTACTGCCTACCATGTAACGATTAAATAATAATAATATTATGCTGTCCGTCAAGATGATATATTTTCATACCATTATCGGAAAACGTATGTCGCTCTCATATCACCCAAACCGATGTCGATTTCATAAGAAACGAGCAGGGGTTAAATAACACAAAAGTGAATTACATTTCAAATTCGGTGGTGGTATTAGAAATACAAACAGCATTGAATTAGGTGGAATGTGAATGACCGGTTCTAGTTGTGACATCCACTGAGCCGCGGTCTGAAAGTAAGTCATGTAAACGTGATGTATGTATTGGAGCCATACAAATCGTTACTAGGAACCACCATTGTTTGCGGATGATCGACATTCGCGATGTGGTCGAGTTGACGGCTAAATATTCACTGTTTACTGTTTGTGCGTTTCTCTCCGCTGTTTAGTGCATCGATATTTGTAGGGAATTTCAATTTTAGGAAATATTAAGTACGAGTATGTTATCTAATATATCAGTATATATTATTAAAAATAATATTAAATAAAATATAAAGTTACATTATTATATAAGTGATAAAAAAATGGTGCTTACAATACAATTTGTAGGTATTTTTTACATAATCAGGCGTTGATTCAGTAACTGAATAATCCGAAGATAATTTATACATGGATATCAATTGTCTACAGATATGTATATGTGTGATTATGAAAATTTTCAATTTCAAAATATGGTGGTGTATGTTTGAATTAATTATAGCATAAGTTTGTAATGTCTTCAGTCACCGGTGGTGAAATAAAACTCAGTATAGAACTAGAAAGTATTTAATGTCTTTGGAGGGCAAGGATTTTGATCTTTTGATCACAAAAGTTTTACTGTTCTTATATACATATGTAGCAACTCGTTAAATATCGACTAGTGATTAAGGTCATTTCAACTTATAAAACTAAACGTGCTATGAGCACATAGCTCCTTATGGAGAAGCGCTTTTTTGATGAGTCCACGTTTTATATTATCCTTAAAAGAGGTCGTTCTAATTCTTCCACATAGTACGTGTGGGTGTTACTGCCATTAAACTTTTTATATGTTCCTCAAATAGCTATGTAGAGGCACCTCCTTTGCTCACTGAATGCATGGTCCTGAAACCGGGTCAGCTATATAATTATGGACACTTGCTTCTAACCTGGTCCCTTTTTAAACGCATCTAGGGCACGTTTTAAAAATATATGTCAGTTGAGTTTGTATGGCTCTGAAGGATGGTAGTAGCCACTCCTATAACTTGGTTAACCTGTGGCGTCTGTACTTGACATTATTACGTTCTAGTAGCCTTTGCGGAGATTATATAGAAGTTTGTGACACATTTTACGGCTTTCTTATCACTACGTATGTCATGGAAAGTGTACTGAATTCTCAAATAACATATCCACAGTATTCAATGAATTCAAAAAAGTAGAGAGCGTTACTTTTTATTAAGAACAAAATGAGCATCAACGTTTAAAAATCAACGTAAAAAGTCAGATAAAATGAGTCATAAGCGAGCAGCATGTAGTTGGGTGTGTGTAAAGAAGCCACTGAAAACACTTGCCTTCTTGGCACATTCAGTTCAACCTTCTTTATAGCGAGCGCTACAGGCTGTAGCACGCCGCGATTGTGTAACGAGCTGAGCAAACTGCTTTCTTGCGAGCAACACCGCGTATCGTCCACACTCATCCTCGCGAACGAGAGGCAACAGTCCAGTGTATCGCAGGCGCTGAAAGGAGCGCGGCTAAATAGCGGCCCAGCCCTCGCTCCGCTCGGCTATTTGCAGAACAATGCAGGCTTGATGTGCGCATGCCGTTGGGAAAGCGCGGGAGGGAAAACGCGCGAATCCGCCAGTCTCGGCCTGCGAGCGCGACTGGCCGCGCGCCGAAGCAAGCCCTCGACGCTTGCGCCCTGGCGCACGACGTACGCCGCGCTCGACGCGGCGTCACGTTTTCTGAATCGACCGCGGACAACACTGCCACCGTGACTGAATTTCAGTGTCAAAAGGTTGGTGACCTCCTGGTAGTGCAGTCAAATATAAACTCAGACACCACGCACTAAAGATCTGTTTGATAACCCCGGAAGTGACACATCTGCCCGATACAGACAAGCAGCCGTAATTTCCTCTTGCATAGTAAATGTCAATGTGTTTCCATAGTAGGACTCTTGAACGCAGCCAAACGTAAGTTGACCAGCCGACATCGCAAAGCTCTCCGTTATGTGAAATTATATTACTCAGATCCGGTGTTGTGAGAAAAACGCAAGGTATTCCGTGTGTTGTAAGAGTAATATATTTGTACATTTAAAGTAAGTAAGCACATACATAATTGAATTAAAATTACATAATATAATTTTAAAATTAAAGAAATTAAACTCCAATTTATCACAGTTTGAGTAAACATTGAACGGGAAAGCTTTAACAGAGAAACTTGTGTGAATCTTTATCTTTTATTGCTCTCTAACGGATATACAATATAGCCTTTTTGTATCTTTTCTTTGCTATATACCTACATATATAATGAGCTATTTATAACAATTTTTAATAAAACTTTATTTTATAATAAATAATATTATCTAACAAACACTAACAGTACATAATCGTGAATAATTTGTTTAATGATAATACGTAGTTTGCGCTAGCAACATTCACATAGAGATAGAGTGTGACCCACATATCGGGATCTTAAACTGAAATTAGACTGGCGATGCGATCATGAAGAAGAGAAAACTACATCACGCCAAGGGATATGTCATGCCCCAGAAATATAATAGCGCCGTTTCAATGCTACGGAATACGAATCTATGAGATCATCGCACGGTATCGATCGACATAAGAATGTCATTTTGATTTTAACATACGAGTACCACAGCGGAATCTAAAATGGATGTAGGTTTTATAGATTAAAAGACGGTCTAATACTTATTTCTTTTTGTGACTAACAATCAAACATTGAGAAAAAATAATATTAATTACTTTTATTAATTAAACATTTTATTTTATTATTAATTCGCAAAATCAATAAGTATGGGAAAATGTAATTAGGATTACCCAACATTGCGTACAGTGAAGGGCATAGCTAATGGGTATTTTTTTTTTATATCTTGGGACATCTCCACACACGGCCATCTGATCCCAAAGTAAGCGTCAAGAGCTTGTGGCATGGTAATCAAACG
>DWDV01000811.1:0-15008 GCA_018245615.1 Mimoniades ocyalus
TGAACCTTATTTATAATTAAAATTATCAAGTTAAAACCATTTAAGTTTTTATAGATTCCACAAAACAAGCAAATATTCGATGCTTCTATAAATAAATATATCGATATATCGAATATAAACAATATTTATCAAAACATCGAATCAATCCGATATATCGTATGGTAAACATCGAATAAATTCGATATATCGATGTTAAGTGAATATCCCTACCATACACCAACAGCTACATAAAATAGTAAACTCGCCTACCCGATCAGAAAGAAGCCTAAATGAGAAATATAAACATTGCCGTATCTTATAGAGCTTCACTTGAGTTTTTAGAATTCAATCACAACAGCATAGAAGGCGACATGTGTTAGAACAGAGACACCCCAACCCTTATCTCAATAGCTCTTACGAACCACGGAGGACTGCATTCAAAGTTTACTTGCAGGTATGCAGATGTACGAGCCTAATAAATCGAAACCAAGCGTTCAAGCAATGTATGTCAGCTGAGTGTTAAGTTATCAAGACGAATGTACGTCAACCGTGAACTCTTATCCAGCAGTGGATCTTCAATACCTATACGAAATGGTACTGTCTGAACTTTAACATTAATACTATTTGCTGCATCTTAATGGCAAATATTTTTATTTTCCCAAAGTCAAAGCCATTTGCAATTACTGCATATATATCCAAAAAATGCTGCGCCGTAGAATTCAGAATAAAAAGTGCTCTTGTTTTCCACCCTTGTCTGGGGGCATGTTCGTAAGGGGTACCTAGCGTTACGCACTAATTACCCTTTGTTTCGTCACAGGGGCGACAATATTTAGCCATCTATATTTAGAGAGAAAAAACATGTTGCCTAAATCTAGATAGATATATTGTGCAGATTAAATAATAATCGTAAAGTGAATTGCAAATAGCTATTTTTCGGCAGAAATTGAAAGTAACCATTAATTCTTCTAATAATTTTGTATGTAACCAATCACCGCATATCTGTAGTATCAACAAAAAAATTATATAAACAACATAGCTATTGTATAACCAATATTTTCACCATTCTCGTCTTAATTTGTTACGATTCGTTGGCGAAAACTTTTTTCTTTACATACGAGAAAACCTTGCCTTATTCGACGTAATAGAAGGGAAGCGAGAAATATACATACATATATTTATAATTTCCCTGAAATATTGTTCAAAAAAAAAAACACTTACGGTTCCGGGTATTTTTCATGGTTCGTTGGTACGAAAAGTGACGATGCGCACAACACACGCGTAGTGCGCCTAATAGAAAGAGCTCTTTCCGACCCTTAGCCTTGTCTGGAGGGGTCGATTGGTGAAAGGGAGAAACATTACGCATTAATTACCCTCGTCGCTTACCCGCGCGAACTCACAAAACACTGCTTGTAGATGTGCGATAAAAATGTCAACCGGAACGCAAGTACCAATGTAGGTATAACTATGTCGCGAAAAATACCTGATTTATTGAGGAACATTTATAATTTGAGAGATATTTATTGACAACAATCACAGTCCACGATGATAAAAAAACCTAATTGCTCAGTTTTATTACATTATTTTTGTTCTTATTTTAGTAAAAAATAACTTAACCACCTCGAAGGATTCTCCAAATGTCTTACACATGAACTGTATTGAATAACTTCAGTAGACCGTAAGTTTTACACTCGGAACTATTTTTGAAGGATACGAATGCGAAGATAAAATGAAAAATAAAATAAAAAAATAAAAATAATAAAGATTCACAGCCTGCACATATGAGTACATACATAGCTGTCTTCCCGTCACGCGGCGAGCGGGAATCCTTTCGGACCGTTCGTAAATCCTGGCTTAGCCTGCAGCAACATGTGTACGGATTTTCAGAACCCTATAGACAAGTTCGGGCGTTCTTTATTTGGGTGTACGTAAGTGTTAGAAATATAACACTGTTTTGCTCTCGTACGGGGAGTTGGAAGTTCCCAAAATCGGTGTGCATTAATAAAGATAATGCTGAATATAGAAGCAAGGCAGGTCTGGAAAGATACGGTTCTCTCAGCCTACTCCGTAAGGAACTAGTGTGTATAGTAGAATAATAGCTAATGATAACTCAATAACTAATGATAGCTAGTGGTTAAACATATTTCAATACACAGTAATGGGCAACTTGAAATGAAAGAGGAATAACAAAATATAACCGACTGATTTCTTAAGGGTAGCTACGCAGTTTGAATCATCTTCAAATAAGGCAGGTAAGGAATGACCATAGTTTTACAGTTCACCCTCCATAAAAAAATCTTTTGGAAAAGTAAGAGGTATGTTTTTGCATCACCTTTACAGCATCATTACCATAGCCATCAATTATTGTAACTCGTTTATCAATCCACTGTTGGCTTCCCCCAGAGTGAGAAGAGTGCAGCCATAAGCTATCAAGCTGGCCGAATACAGGTTGGTGCTCTTAGAGCAATTTAGGTTACAGTTAATTTAGCCTTTATAGTCCATTTTGAGCACAGCACATTTAGGCCCTTACAGAAATGTAGGATATTTATTACAAAAAAATACATATAAGTTTGCAAAATCAGTGATGCTGCCAGAGTATGAAATAAAAAAAAACGAAGTTAGACGAACTGAAATGTACATAAAAGTCTCTACCGCTGCTGTTGAACAATTCACTTCAAAACAGTATCAGTATTTATTCTTGACGTGAGGAAATTATCGACTGAAGTCAGTCGTTAATTAAAACAAGTGTCAGTGAAACAAACAGGTGACGCGTCGACGCGCGCTGCTCCCGTATTCGCGATGTTTGTAATTATTCCCAACAGCCGACGTGTGACTTAAAATATTCCAACATCCCAGTATCGCTGGCGCGTGTACGCGACAGCGCTGGCGCCTTCAACGAGCTTATATTGTTGAGAAGTGTCATATTGTGAATTAATCATGTATCGCGTACGCCGTACTGATGACATTCATGCCATGGTTCCATAGCAATAAATTCAATTCATCCATTCCATAGCAATAAATGTGATAGGTACATAATATTTGTATTATACGTATTTGTGTATGTCATTTGACTGCCTCGTTGGTCGTGTTGGTTGCAAGTGCGACTGCCGAACGTGAGGTCCTGGGTTCGATTCCCGAGTCGGGCACTACTACATTTTCTAATTTAGATTTTCTAGTAGTTGCTCGGAGTCTGGATATGTGCCTGGTATATGGCAATAGGCTCACCACCTATTCCATCGTGGGACAAAGTAACTGGTGAAACATGGGAGTTTTCTACATTCCTCTACCTACCTCTTCGGAGATTACAGGCGTGATATTACGTAACAAGAGAAAAAAATAGAAATACAATTTACACGCTTTAATTAACCATTGCAATCTCCAATTATTAACATATAAATCCTCATTTACAATTTAACTTGTTTTGGGGTTTAATACACACATTGTGTTAACCTATGTTCTTTCTCGTAATTAAATTTATTAAGAGAGTAAATGTCAAGAAAATCACTTTAATGGATTTGACCTGAAAACGTAACTGTCACGAAGATACTTCAATATTTAAATAATGTTAACAATTTTCGAATTAAATAATGGCTTGATAAAGTTTTCACAAAAGAAACGATAATTTGGAATAAGTGTTTGTTTTAATAGATTTAGAGTTTCTTATATATTATATACATTATGTTTCGTTTCCGACCAAAACAACGCTTCAACTTGGTTGCGGTGAAAACGTGATCGAAACTCATTCATTTAAGCACATTTTCATATATATTAAGTAAAAAAGTTGTAGGTACCTGATGTAGGAATTAACAACTTGAAATATTTCATTCAATTTACCCGAATAATTCTCTACGTAGGTACACCAAGCGTCAGATTTCATTGTAAGATAACATTTTCCCGAATTTGAACTGAAGTGTATCAGTATCGGTTTCAGTTTCTATCGAAACTAGAAGAGAAGCCAAACATTCGGTCAAGCTTTAGGTTTCGGGTGTAAATCGGGTTTCATTCGGACACGAACTATAGTATTTCATATATCTATATGGTAACATGAAATTTTCTAGAGCAGTATTGTGCTTAAGTGTGATAACTACATGGGTATTTTAGGCTTAAGTTGTAATGTAATGGCTCACCACCTATTCCATAGTGGGACGTAAACGTAACTGGTGAAACGTGGGAGTGTATTACGCTTCTTCGCCTACCTCTTAGGAGATTATAGGCGTGCTCTTGTTTTGTTAGTGTGCATTTTAAATTGTTTCAGTACTTCGTAGTATGATAACTGACAGTCTATTATTATCATTATTTCTGCTTACATACGGTTCCCGTCAAATGTACATAATAGGCTTTTCCTAAACATAACGACAATGCATATTTTTCGGTTTTTTGAATCCACTTTATTTTATTAAATCGGATTGGTACTTACCCGAAACAAAAAATAAAATTTGTTACGCAAAACGAAAAATGTTCTATAGTCCAATCGAACACTTAAAGATATCATAGCAAGCGACGTGAAATCTGTATATTATAATTCTTAAAATTACATCCAAATCAAGCCGAAGGCGTGCTGGCGAGCGGAAGTGTACGTTTGGGCGGGCGGATGCGATAGCCACATCCGGGAGCACACGCCCGCTAACGGACGAGTTGACTCGAGCTGTGCTCGCCCGCGCCTGGCACTGACGTCGGGGTTCGTTCTCTGTTTTACAGATATTTTAAGATAACGTATGACATCTAATATTAGCTGTCCTTGTATTAAAATTGTTAAGACTACAATATAGACTAATTACATTAATACAAGCACAAGTATAGGTACAAGGGTCGGGTACTATCAGATTTTTTTAATTTAGATTTTCCAGTAGTGGCTCGGAGTCCGGACATAGGCCCGGCGTATGGCAGCAGGGTCACCACCTTCCTAAGAGGTGTTCCAAGATATTATTATAAATTGTAACAAACCCACAGTAAACATCTCATCAGAATCTTGTCATTGGATATCAGAATTCTCATTGGATACGAATCTCTTGTAAGAATGAGTCTGCCGCGCTTGCCAAATGCAGGTTGGCAGAAGGGGTTGGTAATCATATAAGTTGATGATAATTATTTAAACGGTAGCTTATTTTTTTTGTTTCGTAATAATATGGAAAATGAAATTAACATTCATATATGGCGCGGGCGTAGCATTTGTAATCAAACATGCTAATTTAACGAGTGTTCAGTGCTAACGCTTAGTTAATATCACATGTTTATAGTGCTTTACAGCTGCGTTTGTATTATACATACTATATTGTATAATGTATTTATTACATTAGTTTATTTAGTTTTTTTTATTTTAGTGGGAGTGTTCTGCATTCCTCTGCCTACCTCTTCGGGTATTACAGGCGTGAAGTTACGTACGTACATTAGTTTATTAAAGGTAAAGTTTGTTAGTAAAACTTTAAACAGGACAATTGTTTACGTAGATTTATGCATGTTTATTATTCGTGTTAGGTAAAAGGCTAAGTATATTATATATTTGTAACAAATTCTTAGTGTACGAGAACTCCATGAGATTTCAGCTGCAATTAATTCTAATACGAGCCCCGTACTCGTATCCTGTAAGCAAAGTTGCTACAGATACATTAAGGTAAGATGTTGCGCTGTGTACCTGCTTAAAATAATTACTTTTACCATGGACATCAATCACTGTCTCCTAGGAGTAACTGGAGTACAAAGGTGTAAGAGACTTCGAACTTTCTGTTACATATGCAAGTCTATTACGAACTTGTAGGTATTAATTATAAAGTGCAAAATCATTTACTGTACCTAAAACATTGGCGACATAGCAGATGACTTAAATCTTCAACGCTTCAAATCTTATACGCATGTATGAGCTCACTTGACCAGTTATATTCTTCAGCGTCCTTGTTTTTCTCTTTATTGCTTCTATTAATAAGTGCACAGAAATACACATTCCATATGATTGATAACAAATTTTTAGATATTGCATAGCAGGAATAAAATTAATAAACCTAACTTATCATCACGCCTATAATCCCCGAGGAGGTAGGCAGATGAGTGTAGTAAACTCCTACGTTTTACCAGTTAAGTTTACCGCCGACTGTGGAATGGGTGGTTAGCGTATTGCTATGCATCGGGTAAATATCCATACTCCGAGCCACTACTGAAAAATCTAAGTTTGAAAAACCCAATAGTGCCTGACTCAGGATTTGTACCAAGGACCTCGCGATCGGCCGTCGCACTTGCAACCAACACAGCCAACGATGCAGTCATAGTATATTGAATAGATATATTTAAATATAATTAAAAACTATTCCGATATGCATGTTATTATACATAATAATCAACTAAATATCACTGCTCTTTCCCATCTGTTATATTATACAGAACTGCAGCCAACAAAAATTTAAGATATTTATTATATCTCTGTTAGTAAAGAGAGACGGAAGGACAGAAGGGCCGGCAAACGGGAACGTACGTTTGGACGGACGGACACGGCGCCCGCTTCCGTCAGTGTTCGGTCACAGATGTACTGATCGTACGTTCCACGGTTGCCTTCACGTTCCACGGTTCCACGGTTGATTTTAAACATACGTACTTTTCAAATTGCTTCCAACGATAGTCAATTTGTTGCCTTGTTTGTGTAGCCAATGTACAATACTCAGAATGTTCCAGAACTCTTTAGAACTTTCTATATGTTCACTTTTATTTCATGAAAGTACCTTTATTGTGATGAATCAATTATTGTGTTGTAATATTTTAATATCCAACAAAACACGAGTAAGGGATTATTTGTTCTATCTTCTTTCATCTTAGGGTTAGCGATAATGATAGTTTATTGATAACATTATCTTAAGTAGAAGATGGTATACTGATTTTATTTGCTGGATATATGAGTAATTCAGTATGAGTAATTATAGGAATAATTCCACCCATGAATTCAGATACCATGAATTCATGGGTGGAATTATTTTTATATATAATATTAACAACGAAAATACATAATTTCTTTCCCTCCTGCATGTACGAAAAATACATAATAAAATTAACCATCTCCGACATGTAACGTGAAGTGAGCATGCGGGTCATCGAAGCCGAGAAACAAATAGGATTGGGATTCCATCTGAGATCAGAGACAGATTTTTATAATTATTAAGGTTTTGCGTATTAACATAAACATGCTAACATAAGTAGCTAAGTCGTTACATTTTTCAATCCGTAACAGATTTATATGTAAGCTGGTGGTGTTCTTAGGCGTAACTAAGATAAAGTACGTTAGTATAAAGGACGTTTTCTGTCACATGTCACGTATCTCTGTCAAACGGGGACAGGGAGGTCAAACAAACTTGACTTCGTCATTGCGTCGTAATATCATTGCTGAGTAGGATGAGTTGCAGTCAACCGTCACGATCTAATTGCACTTAGAAAACACCAGTCAGATTTAAGTTAAAGGTAAGCGAAATTCCAATTTCGGAGTATCGTTAGGAAATATAAATTAAAATTTGAATGGGCGGGCGGTAATTCGACAATAAAACGCAGCTGAGCGCGCCCCAATCGCACAGCGATCTTGATAAACGAGCACCGTGAGACTGCATTCTTTCGAAGAAGCATATTCCTCGCCTTGACGATGTAGAAGTGAAGGGAAATTTATTGTTTTTAAAGTTGAACCCAGCTAGCTAACCAATATCCCGCTTTATAAGTTTTATTATTTATAACGTGATTAGTTTATCTTCATTTAGGCTTTGCGGATTTTGGTTTTCCTTATTGTAAAAAGCTATTGAAGTATAGTGTAAATTTATTAGAAAATTTTAACTGGGATATATTTTGTATATATGGTTATAAATGTGTTTCTTCATTTCAAATCGTAGCGGGAGTATCGTGTCATTAAATTAGTTTAATTTTCTTTCTATTAACTCAAGCGTAGTGTTTCAACCAGTTCGTGAAGTAACACATTATCAAGAGTTCCTTCTATTGTAACAAAATTGTACAGAAAACAAACACTGCGTTTTCAGATAGAATAGAAATCCTGCCAGCAATATTATAGTGCCAGAATCCTAACTTTATAGAAATAGTTGTTTTATTTTAACCCTTTCATGCAAGCGGATTTTGTGTGAGCTTTTGCAACCAACAAAATGACAGCGTATAAAAAATACACGACAATGACAGAATAGAAATAATTACTTCGTATCCCGGGCAAGGCAGCCGTATCGTTCTGCTCGACGGCCGCACGAACACAAATATAACTATCCTGCTCTCTTCCATACGACTGTAGTAGTTCAGAGAGAGACGGTTAAGCGTTGCCTAAATAAAACATTACGGCTGAGAACACGAGCCATATTGCCTCGCTGGAAAAGTTTTAAAAAGTTTTCTTTGCGGGCCCATTACAAGTACGATGCTTTTGCGCGTGTGTGCGAAAGTACGCTCGATACACGCGGTCGATAGCATCCTAATGTGTGAGATTGGAAACGTAATTATTATTATTGTCTTCAAACCTTCCAGGGCTCGTTATGTAACCTGTGAAGATTTTTCCATTGTATCTAAAATTGTTTAGATGAAGAGTCTTTTTATTTCTTACTTTCCTACCATTTATTTTTTCTAATGTTTGGAACGTAACACCAAAAAAGTATGGCATTAGATATTATGAAAAGTGTTACACAATGCGAATTTCATTTTTTAAAAAATATACCGTTTTGTTAAGTTCTCTGATATACGCGTAGGTATAAAATTAGTTTTGCATTTGAAGTAAATGTGCGTAATCTATATTGAGGATGAATAATAAACGTGAACAATTTGTAATAACATTTCTTTAGTATTGAAATCCTGAAGCCATTTAAAAGAGTAAAAAAATAAAATTGTTTCCGAAATACATCCGGATCGTATGACCTCCAACGCGGCTGTGTGAGTAGGTCGGCACTCACACAGCGATAAAGCCGCGTACACAACGAAAGTAGGTTTATTTCCATGAAAAAGTTTTGAAAATCGATGGCTTCAGCTCCTACGCTGCTAACTTTTCCGTCATATAGCCATAAATACGCGCTCGCTCGCGGCGTGTTTTGCTCCGCCATAGTAAAGGAAGCTAGAATTTTTGAGTAATATTTTTTTTACGTCAAAACACGTGTTTGTGCCACTAATGTTGTGAACTAACAATATAGACAATACTACGCACATACTCTGGATTTTAGTCCTAAATTTGACTAATAAAGTTAAAATTCAAATATAATCTTAAAATAAATCACTATTAACAAGACTATAAAATACTACAAAATATTTTATTATTACGTTTCAAGGATTATACGATATATACATTTATATTCTCAATAAGGTGTTCGATTCAAACTCAAATGATAATGAAATAACTTGCTACTGAAACTATTTAATTGTGGCATTATTTCACAGGCAACATTCAAATATTAAAATTCGATCTGAATATAAGTAATGAACGTCTAATCTAGACATTAGTTGGTAAGAAATATTACACGCGCGCCATCAATTTCTCCGAGCAGCTCCCGTGACGCATCGCTCGGTCTGCGGCGGGCGCCATATTGAAAATATCTCTTTGATATATTATTGTTTATAAATAATGACTTCGCGACCCTCCCAATTTAATTGCGGTGTATCCTCGAGAATAGCTTATTAAGCGGCCGGTTAATATTTCCTTATTGGGCTGTAATTAATTTTGTTAGTCAGGTGCGCCGCCCAGGGCGGTTATTTGGGCGCTGTCTAAACGACCATTATCTGCCGCATTATTTTGTCCTGGCCAATTTGTTTGAAGCCTTTGACGGCCGAGATGGAGATTCAGTTAATTAAGTCGT
The DNA here is from genome assembly GCA_018245615.1 of Mimoniades ocyalus. Lineage (NCBI taxonomy): Eukaryota > Metazoa > Arthropoda > Insecta > Lepidoptera > Hesperiidae > Mimoniades > Mimoniades ocyalus. The sequence continues at coordinate 9,774 of DWDV01000811.1, forward strand.
TTCTGATACGACGGCGGACGAGTTATTTTGACTTTATCCCGATTTTGTGCTTTGCGCTTGACGGGGTAAGCAGTTTTATCAGAATTAGATTATCATTGTGTCCGCAGGATTTCAAAATCATGTCAATTTTCAAATATAATATTGCTTAAGTGTATGACGTTATTATGTTATATTGCTATCAGGTTGTGATATTTTTTCGTAACGTATTATCCATTACAGTCTCCGCCGCGGCCTCGCTGCAATCGCGGGCGGCTCATGAGGAAGGACCTCGTATAGGTCCGAAATTAGTCGGGCCACCCCGAAAAAACAGACGTGAGTCTAGCCGGCTTGATTCTTAGTCATGTGTAACATACGAAACATTTAACAATAAAACGTATTATTAATTTAAAATACGAAGATTTAAAAATGATGCCAGGTTTTTTGAAGACTATACAAATTCAGCTATGAATTTCCTCACTGATTCCAAAAAACTTAGTTATAACAACGACTTTACTATTTTTTTGTTTACGTAACCATCAATAAACGCTGTTACTTTACCACCGTTTTACCATCTACTGGCTAATGCAGGCGGTATAGGCGAAATATGAAACTCGCGCACGTATCGTACGTGTTCTAATTACTCGCAATTGAATATCAAGTTGGAACTAACTGAACAACCATGCAGAAGTTGTGAGCAAGGTCGAATTAGCGCCATGACCTTCCAACTGCAGCCCTCTGCCCGTTGGTCCAAGTAGTTTGCGAACAACTGCCATAACTCCGTAGGTACTCTGAAACTGGGTGACGGTCTAACCGGCCGTTGACTCCGAGAAAAAGTTCTCTTTAAATATCCACAACTTTAGTTTAGCAACTCAAATTTAGTTTGGTAACAAACGGAGCAACAACAAGTCGCAACAAATCCGTTGGAAAGTGGCGCGCGAGTCGTTTTCAAGTTCATTGGGGGCCGCTGTCGTGTTGGCTGGTACGGGCTTGCCTCATATGACTCCGCACGCTCTGCTCACTCATATGACCTTTCAGTAGATCGGCTGTTACGTTTTACTTCAATAATTAGATGTTTTCTTAGACATACCAATGATATATTTTGAGAGGTTATGTATGTTTTTTTTTAATACCATGTCGCTGTTACTCATTGGTGTCTTAGCGCGGCTGCGAGAGACGAGAAACTTTGCATTACCATTAACTAGAAGTTATTTCTCCGACTTAGCGACGGCTCCAAAATTGATACTGAAATGGAGAAGTTTTTTTATTATTTCCAAACGATGTCGTGTATCTAATAACTGTTTTAAAGTACGATGTAAGTTTTTAGTATTGTGTAGTGGACTCATAAACAACAACATTCAATATATCGTAGCTTAAGGATTTATGATTTTTTTTTCTGTACTATTCACAGTTCCCACTTGCTTTGCCCTTTAAATCTGTAGATTTTATGTGCATTATACTTAATAGTATAAGTGCCTATCACAGCAACGTAGGTAGCATGCAGCAGTAAGGATTGCCGCATTACATAAGACAGCGGAACAGCGAGGGTGGACTGGAAGAACGCGAACAGTAATGTATCTATAAGAATAAGGAACTAATCAAAATCAATACTTCAAATATATGAAACATATTTAATATCAAATTTAATATGATTTAATAAACAATATTTCCGTTTTATTGTCAACATGACATAAAAAATAAACAAGTTGGTAAGTATTTATGTTATGATTCAAATTATGATGTATTATAGCTAGTTGTCGTCGCTTCGCGTCGATTGTATTGAAGCTTCGTAAGATATTTGTATTGAACTTGTAACTATGTTCACAGAACAGTGTTTAGTATTTTAGTGAGTGAATAAAAAAAAGTTTATTCCGCTATTTTGTGTATCAAATAAGTCTTATTTTCATTTTTTTCCGACCTTTTTATCATTCCACTGTTTACGGGTCTCCCTCACAATGAGAGGGTTAAGGCCATCGTCTTTATGTTATATTTTTATTAATCTTTATATTTTGGTGAACGTTGACGATGTCAGCTGATTATTTTTGTTTATTATTTTGTTACCGTACGGACAAGGTTCTCCCTTTGATCAGCCGTGAGGTTAATGGTATATTTGTAGCAAATGTTAAGACACGTCTTCAGGCCGTAGCTTCTTGTTTTATCTACCGGCTGTTCATATGCGTTGCTATGGTTAGCTGCTACTTTGTACGCAGGGACACGGTAGGAGGCAGATCGTATCGATTCTCCTCCCTCTGGCCTCAGCATGACCTAACAAGTTTCTGACCTCTCTCGCCGTCACTGACTACATTTCAAGAGTTATTGGTCTCTAATATCCGCCCCTGATGATAAAAACGAAAAGCCAAATTAACCATCCAAAAGGTACAGATGTAGTATCACTGACTTTTTCTAATTGTTTTTTAACAGAAAATATATATATTATTAACGTTTTGATGAATCAGAAATGACCTAAGAATAAATAATTACAGTTTTAAAGAACAATCCATAGCTGTTACGTAATTTGTGCAATTTTCGCTGAAATTTGGTAGCATCCCTGTGTCTTATCCAAAGTCCTGAGAAGGACTGTCACGTCAGCTCTGCGGTGAATACAGAGCGCATGCGTCCACCCTCCCCCCTCTCTCCCCAGCCCACAACACGGAAAACTTTTCCCTGACATAGGTATAAATACAAGCGCTCACCCGTCGGCAACACTTTTTGCCCCCCCACTGTGGGGTGGGAAGGCAAAAGTTTTGCCAGCCGGGCTCGGTACTCCGTACACAGCGCTCTTCCACTTTTTCCTGTATATTGAAATGTAGGTGCGGAGAAAAGAGTAGAATTTAGAAGCTGTCGTACAAATTTTAATGAGTGAGAAGGTGAATGCTGTTTCGTGTAACGAACAAGTGTGTTGACATTTTAATATTCCCACACCAGCGGCAACTTTGGCACATGAAGGTACCGATATTTTTATCAGACATTCATTTCGAATTGCGAATATGAACTATGAAAATATTGTTATGAATGAATTTAATTGCTATAAAAATATACGTCCGTCGCACCTCTTTGAGATAGGGTCAGGAGTAAGGGTTTACCTCAAATTAAATTTTCCTGATTAAATCCTTTAGTACCTGCATTATAGATGGCCACCGGTCAGGCGCGTGGGCTCGCACCTAGTTAGCGATAATCACAATTAGGTAAACCGCTGCTTCGTCACGGCTCGTCTATTCGATAACAAGGAGCGGCACTGAATGATTAATAACGCGAATCGCGGCTTGTTTGCATTTGGACCGTCCGTAGGGAAGTTAACAAACTTATGAATAATATTGTGCACAAGTTGAAGGATAGAGAGATAAATAGATTTTCGCAAAAACAACCCATGTTTGTATCCACTATCCGGTAGTGGAAACCTTCTTTGTGGATCCTCGGGTGCATGGGTAAGATAAACAATAGTCGGGTGCTGACAACGGAGGAATATTTGAGGTCTGTTAAGTGTACATTCATCACGGCGGGTAGTTAGTGCAGTGTCTGACCCTACGTTATCTTGGCAAGGCAGTGACGCGACCCCGGTCCGCTTGGTGACTGATGACTTGCTTTAATTAAATTTTATAGGCTTCCAAGTATTGGACCAGATTAAATATTTACATTTCAAAAATCGTTAATCAAACTTCCTAGGAGTATCAGAAATTTTGTATCTAATAGACTTGCAATCTACCTCTATATATTGGTAGTTGCTAATCTGTATTTGCCTACCGAGTTGAATTTGAAACGAACGGAGTTTAGGCGAATGCTTGCGACATCTGTCGATCACGTAGCCTACCTAACGTTTTGGTCGGCGACAACACAACTTTGGTGTGGAGTTGCGTAGTTTGTCTAACTTATATCCTGACTCTGACGGGTGCATTCAAAATTCAAGAAAGAAAGACAGCTAGGTACTCGTATATGAAGGTATTGTGGACATTGCCACTGTAGAGAATTGTTGGCTAACTACGTATTAAAGAAAACGGATGCCAAAATTGTATAACGGTATTACTGATAACTGAGCTTAAAATAAATAGTAGAATTGTTGACTCATACTTCAGTGTGTTCTGTCGATGATATTTTCAATTTTTCGACGTAGTTGTAACACTGGCCTTATTATGCGGGGTACTATTTATTAGCTCTGTGTATTGAGGTATTGCAGTTAAGATAAAACATTACGCTTCGTTAATAAGTGGAAGTAATTTATAACAATGTCTACTGATACATATTTTTAGACCAGGATTCAAAAACTATTCATAATGACAATGTGATCGTTTGTACTAATTACATAGTCAAGTTATCATAACAAAATATCGAACTTAGGATTTATATATTTTAAATATACCTACTTCTCGAATAAATTCTTAATTTTTTTCATTTGTCCGTTTTGACATATTTTAGTGCACATTAGGTAAAAGCTCAGTCAATATTTCATTTAGCATGTCGATTATTCACCGGAGTTGGTCTATAGTGTTCGTTTAAAACGTTAGGTTTTTAGGATGGAATTCAAAAATAGAGGATTTAATATTGAAACTTTGCTCTCAACCGTCGGAGCAAAAGCGTTGTGGAGAATGAAAATGGACCGCCATAATGAAATGATTTCACTCGATGCTTTCAGTTCGATTTTATTTTAATTAAAATTTATTGTTTTAACATTTTCAACAATTATTATTTGAAGGCAAGGAACGATATTCCGTGATTATTTGTTTGCAATTTGCTGCATTTAGTAGTTTACACATTGCTTCCAATGGACAATTGTTTTGTTGAATGAAAATTTTAATGTCAATTCAGTACTTTCTGTATATAGAATGTACGAAAATTCTAAACAAAGTGTAAAACAAGAGTAAATAGTGTTTTATGTCATAAAACAATTTACTGTTTAGAATTCTCTCTTACTTTCTTCCTATTGAGTTATTTTAAAATTATACATTTAGGTTCAAGATATTTCTCATACATTTTTTTAAGGAAGTACTGAATAATAAAGTATCAGTTATACAGTTGTTAAGTCCAACTATGGGTTTAGTTGAAGTCTGTAAATATTTATAACATTTTTGGTAATGTAATCATAAGACGGACCCTTTTTAACCGACTTCAAAAAGGAGGAGGTTCTCAATTCGGCCGGTATATATATATTTTTTTTAATGTATGTATACCGATTTCGCCGAGGTTTCTGAATCACTTAAATGAATACGAGCAAATTAATACAATGAAATGCCTACTTTAATGATTAAGATATAATTATTTGTTTAA
>DWDV01000812.1:0-15005 GCA_018245615.1 Mimoniades ocyalus
TATTTATATGTATATATGTAGTTTATCAGCCGTTAGGTTACCATACCGCAAGCTCTCTTGACGCTTTCTTTGGGATCAGATGGCCGTGTGCCGAGATGTTCCATAATGTTATTATTATTATATTATTATACAATTTAGAGCAATAAACTGCTTCGTTGGTCATGTCATGTCATGTCGACGTGAACTACGCTAGGGAGAGAAGTTAAAAAATTGATGAATATTAAACAAATATCCGACACCAGCAGTTTTATTCTTATAAACTTGTTTGGGATAGATGCCACAGACGGTACTGGCCATTTCAGACTGCTGTCTGCTCGTCTACTACTCCGGTCTCATAAAAAAATCTCTTAAAGTTGAATTAAGACAATTCATCACGCTCATCAACAAAATAAAACTATGGTTTTTTAATCAAATCTATGAAATAATTGAAAACACTATTACGCTCCAAACAAAATACCTGTAACAACCTTCAAAACCTTATGCTAAAGATAGCTGGCTTAGTGCCACGTCAGGTATAAACATAACTGAATCGAGACCATTTACCTATATGTCTTTACATAACAGTTAAAAGTAACAGCATATCGGCCCAAAGGGTTTCGGGTGCGTGCTATTGCAGATGATCTCGGATAGCTGTTGATCGCTGTTTTAACGTTTATCGCTGCTGCGATACAAGGATTGCTTACTTTTTTTATTTGCAATGTTAATTTACTTGATTTGGAAAAAAAATGGATATGTAATTAAATAAGCGTGCTATCCTAGCACACTTTGCTTGCCTTTCGGTGAGATATAAGTCAAAACAGACCTGATTGCTATTAAAAAATAATTTTACCCACTATTTTCATGTCGCAGGGGTAAGATTGTCCTATCGACTCGATTTTATTGGTATTGTAAATTAATACTTTTCTTTCAATCCCCCTGCCGGGATATAGGGTGTTATAAGAGGCGAACCTGGCCGGACTAAGCTCTACTTAGGCACAACTGATTGCCCGCCTATGGACAGCAGCGTAGGCGGGGGCAGAAGCTGTGCTCTGTGGTCCCCAATCCGCACGCCCTGATCATGCCGCCGCTGTTGTTCGGATATCACATTCAAACTACGACTTTAACGAGCTTTTCAATGAATACTTCGCTTTTTAAGTTTGATTGGAAACCAGTATGAGCTACAACTCATACTCTACCTACTGAGTACAGTCATTTTCCACTAATGGTTAAGTAAGGTTTCGAGTTCCATTTTAGGAGCTCAGACCGACTTCAGTTTTCGCTGGAACTCTGTGATATACAACAGAGGAGACATTTGCTACCGACTGATCAAGGTATAGCGCGTTCTACCTAGGCATAGCTATAAGCCTTGGCTGCTGACGGGCAGTAGTGTAGGCGACGCAAGTGGCTGTGTTCTGCGGTCACCAATCCGCTTGTCCAGGGGACTGAGGCAGACTGTTGTTGTTGTTGATGATGATGATGATATTGTTGTTGTTGTTGTTGTTGTTGATGATGATGATGATGATGATGAGATACCGAACAGGAGACACGCGCGACTGTGTCGGCTAGTTACTGTAGATACGCCCGGCTCAAAATCGCGGTCCGAAATTTAAGCGGTGTAAAGTGGACTTGTTGAAGAAGCGTGAACATAAAATGTATTAAACATATCACGTGAACACGCGAACACGCCATTACGGACTAGAATTTATATGGATGTAGCTACTGTATAATAGCTTCCTTGTAACAGGATATTTTCCTGCTATTATCGCTACAGGAATTTAAGAAAACGTGGACGTGTTAGGATTCTAAACATGTAATGTTTATTTTTATTAGAGATTACGACTTTATCACATGAATGTTACGAAATTTTTAAAGCGTGGTGTCACAAGTAACAATGATGCACAAAGATGAAGTTTGAAATCCAAAACTACTTTTGTAAGATCCCTAAAAAATGCCACCCACCCCGAACAATCGCAGGCGAAATGCTTGTGGACATAAAAACGAATCGGTGCCTCTTGCTGCACCGCTTCGCGCTCATGATTTTTCTAGAGATATGTATCGTGGCGGTAAAATATACGACACGTAAGCATTTCCTACGAACTGAATAATTCAAGCGAGAAGGCGCGAGGTCGGCGAGAACGCCCCTCTATTAAACGAGGCCATTAATTAGATAGATATGCTTATGACTTATGAACAGCCGTCGGCATTATCGGAGTGCGGCGCGGCTAGGACGAGCCCGACTTCGAGCATGTTGCTAAAGACATGCCACACAATGTTGCTCTTGTGTTGTACGGATAAAACATTACAAATGATAAACTCGTCTGCCCCGTCGTCGAATGGTTGCACGCGCCACTAGTGATCGAGAGTCTGGCTTTTATTGGTTGGGTTGGTTGAGAAGTTGCAAATCCCAAAACTAGCATAGAATCTAAATTTGTGCTCGGTGTACGTTAGTAGGCTCACGGCCTATTCCTTGGTACGACTTAGAACATAACTGGATACCCCCATCGGAGAAATAGGGGCGTCACGTTAGGATATTACGAAATTATAATTAACTAACAGATTTATAAGTTAAACGTGAACAGTAGAGTCAGAAGGGTTAGACGTAGGTACGTCCCAAAAGATGATATAGAGGAGGCTTGGCGGTGTTTTGGGATAACACGTTTAGCAGACCAGTCAGACAGACAGACCAGTCAGCAGACCAGACCAGTATAACAGTGTTTTGGTCTAAGCACAACTCAGACTTTTTTCTCCCCTTCTTTGTATCTTTAGATTGTAAATATATAAGAGTAAGTATGATTAATTCCATAATTACGAGTGAAACGGTTAGAAGGTACTTATTATTATGTCGAATGAAAATATTATTCTAAGATATATATATTAACGAGATAGAAATATTTATCCGCAGCAAATTCGTCTCAAGTAAATATACCACTAATAGAAAGTATTATTGCGTCGTTTCCTAAATATATGGATTGTAAATGTTAGGTAACATTGGTATATAAAAAATAATTTAAATATCACTTAGTAGTCGAGAGGTTCTCATTACTATGGAACAGAGTTTTTTTTAAATTTTGTCACCGATTGATACGTGATAAATGTAGTTAAGAGATTAATTGCACAAACGAGCCCGAGCGCGATACACCGACTGTACACACAAGCGCTAACGGGCGCCACATACATATTCATTGCCAATTAAATATCACCGCTATAATATTGTGTCCAAATTACATTTGAGATATCATACGACGAGTGGTCAAGAGAAAACATTTCACAGTATTCAATGAATTAAATAATGTTTATCAATTGAAATAATATGAGTTTTGTCAAGTGGGGCGAGTTCGACGTCAGGCCTGTAATCCCCGAAGATGTAGACAGAAGAATGTGTATTACATCTTCTGCCTACTCCCCCTTTTCACCACTTACGTTTACGTCCCCCTATGGAATAGGTGGAAAGTCTATTGCCCTACACCGGGCAAATTCCAGACTCCGAGCCAATATCACAAAATCAGCCTGACCCGGGATTTGAACCCAGGATCTCCCGACCGGCAATGGCGCTTGCAACCAACACGACCAACGAGGTGAGTTCGACGCTTATCGATGTACATGTATAACATTCGGTTTTCAATATTTACAGGTTATCAAATCAGTTTCATGTAACTTATGCCCTACCATTAGGCTAATACTGTTTCCCTATAAAATTCGCTTTTTCTCGTTTTCAGACTACTAGTTACTATACTATTTTATTTAATCAAAACATATTCAATTTCACAAGTAAATTCAATGTGTGCGATACACTGAGAGAACTCTATTGAAACAAAACACTGTGTTTATTCAGTAACGGACTAATGTTCGTCTTCGACCCCTGCACAGTTCCACTGCAGCACCGCGCACGCCTACTCCGTGGCTCCACGACCCATATAGTGGGCAGTCATGTACACGACCCCCTCACGTGTCACCTTGGAACATACGAAACACATGGTTTGTTCATAGTCAATCGAAACTAACACAACTTAGACACATTTACAACTTATGGGCTGTATGTTCGTATCAGAATACATACATACATATGTACTTCCTGCACACATTATAAATTATCATGAAGTAGTAAGTGGGCTGCTACTGTATCGCCACCAACCTGTCTCGGTCCAATGCATTCTTGTATACTGTGTTTGCCGAATGTTTTCAATGGTTGTTTGAAAACGTTTTAATTCAGCGCCTTTATCTAATAAGTAGCAAATTTTAACCGCGTGGTTGTAAAGTGGCAGGCGCTTCAGTTTCAAATATGTATTGCATAGAGCTGATAACCAACTAATAAATGTATTAATTTATTATATTCAATATAAGTAACTCAACCTCCGAGCGTCAGACTGAAACGAGTAGGCTATGAACGGGCGCAACAGTAGCTGTGGTGACGACGTCGCGAGTTACTTAGTGAACTGTTCGACGCAACTTGTGCATGTTTATAACTGAAGTTAATAACTCCACAACGCAATCGACGCAGGCAGGCACAAGAGCTCGCTTCGTGAACTTCGTGCGGGCTAGTCCCTCGATCGCTCTGAAGTTTCATTACACATTGATAATTGTGCAAACTTTAACGCTGTACGTTAACCAAGTTTTAATAAATAAGCTAATGCATCAGTAATTCGAGTAACATCCAAAATTAGTTCAGTTGGTAATAAGATTTAACAACTAACGAAAAAGATAAATAAATGGGTTCGTAAACTGTTCTCTTCCGTGTCGGGGCGGAGTAAGAATACATTCGCCGACCCCGTGGCGGGATACAGGGCTGTCCTAAGAGGCGACTAAACCCGACGGGGGTAAATCGCGCATGGCGCAGCAACGCCAACTATGCTCTTAATGCACAGTTTTTTTTAACGACCAGCCAAAAAAAAATTTTTAAATGTGAAAAAAACACAATTTAGAACGTTGTCTTGGCAAGAAAATTACAAAAATAATCGTGTATTATTTATTTCCTTCCAGCAGCATAAAGAACAACACCGCTCGAATTATCTCGAGTGTGCAGTTTGGCCAGTTTAGCGCGCTCGAGTTAACTCGCGCGTGCATGTTAAGGGGTTCATAAATTAACCACATCATATTTTTAATATGCGTTTTTATCAATCAGCGTTTCAAGGACCGTTAAGTAATCGTTGCAATAAAATAATAACTTCATATTCATGAAACGGCAAACAATGCAAACGATCGATTGCAATTTCCTATGGGAGCGCCTGCCGGAAACAATACAGCAACAGGAGGATGTGTTAATTGAAAGCCGATGAAAACTTGCACCGGCGTTGATGCATACTGAAAGTCGGACAGGGATTTTCACAAAGAGAACGAATAGAACAATACTGTGAATTTTATATTAATAGAAATTTTTAATATGCTATTGAAAAGTTATGCACAGTAGGAGCTACATACGTATTGTCAATATAATTATAGGTTTTTGCCAAACAATCAAGATTGTAGAACAAATTGAGGTTTATTTCTAACAAATTATGACCAATATTTTTACAATCTTGACAATACATGTATTTGTTACTCCATGCAAATAATAACCTCTTAGACAATAGACAATTGGCATTGTATATAATATTTTAATAATAATAATATCTTGGGACATCACACACGGACATCTGATGCCAAATTAAGCGTCAAGATATCTTGTGGTATGGTAACCAGATGGCTGATAAACTACATATGTATATGTATATATAAATATGTACTTAAATAGATTTTTTTTATTTTTACACCTAGACACAGAACAAATACTTGTGCTTATCACGAAGATTTATTCTGGGTGGGAATCGAACCTACGACCACCAGCGTAACAGTCAGGTTCACTAACCACTTCACCAACGGGCTAGTCAAATAGAACTTTGAGCGCTTCAGACTGCTCTTATGTAAGCAGAGAGCAGCAATTCTCAGAACGAGGGTCATGCTACAATGTTTGAACGTCGTTAGCGCTGAGTTGACCCCTCTACTTGCCACGAAACTGGCAGCGAATTAATAATGAGCGGTTAACGATTTCATTCAGTGAACTTGTTCAGAGATGTGACCCAGGAGCGCGAATGATCGGTATCTAATATACTTATCCGCAACTGACAGCGGCTTGCCAGTCACTGGTCATTGCCTACACGGACACGGCTACGGCTATACGCGCTGGCCGCCGAGCGACGAGCTGTGCTCTACAATTCTCAACCCGCATATCCAGACTCCAGGGTAGGCGACGGGCCACAGGCCGATGATTTGATGTGATGGTTGCTTTACATCGCAAACTAAACCAGTTGCCTGTTCTAGGTATACAAATTCGTAGCAAAATGAAGTGTGGATTCTAGATTTGGATCTTCTGATCAGTATGTAATTAATATTTTATCCCTATTACGTGGCTGGATTATCCATAATGTACCAGCGAAGGACCGATACTGCAGCCATTACCATTAACCTGACTGTAGTTCTCTAGTGTCATATCTGATAAAACTACCATCGGATTGCAGTACATGCACAAGCCTTGTCTGACTACGTAACATCGACTCCTTTATGACGTATCTTTAATACTTTTATAACATAATACTCAAACAGTTGTATTACAAAATGGGGATATATTATGAACAATGTCACCGTTGAATAAGAGTCAAAATAAGCTACCACAGAGATATGTTCTATTAAACACGGCATGCGAATAGTTGCGTAAATTTGATTTCACATATATAACATTTGGCTCTAATATAGCAATTTTATACTATGCAGTAGTAGTTAATTCGGATAAAAGGTATATTTGAATTAGTAGTAAAGACAATTGGTGATTAACTAAATCGCAACCGCGACGAAAGCTTTCAGCTCTAGTAACAAACAACGTAAAATATTTACCGCAACGAGGTCACCCGAATCCCGAGTCTCGAATACTTCAAAAAGTTAAAACATTTAGACACAAGCTCAAAAGTCTCTTCTGTTTTATTTGGAGTCTATGGTTTAGTCCCTTCACGTATAATTAAGATAAGTGGAGGTTTAGGAACTGGAACTATTCCTCGTATCTACGCATGCACAATACTCTATTTGCCTTTGATAACGTCATGGTGTGGCATCTCAGGTGTCTCGAGATAGTGAGAATTGGATATACGATCAAGGAACTTGCGCGCTTTGTTCTTTACCTCTCTCAAATTTCGTGCTATCATTGCTTTAATAGCGTTATAAAACTGAATATATGTATGTTATATAGAATGAAACTAATTAAGGCCATCAACTGCCAAAGCGTCCAAATCAGGTTGACAATTGCTTATTTTCAGACTCCGATGTATCAACAGATATTTAGGGGAAAACTAATGTTAGTAAATAATTTAAAGTAAAATTGTTGGCTGAAAGGTATTTAGAAATAGTTGAAATTATAACACACAATATAATTAGACACGAATTGCAGAATAAATAAGAATATCTGTGCTCACAAATACCCAATTCTTTACTGGCTCAAGAACAAAGCCACGGAGCGATCAGCGAACGTACCTGAAACAAGATAAATAACAATTAGGCATTGAACCGTCACATCATCTGTCTGTCTCAATTCACTGCTTGTTATTTCGACCCTTTAATAGTTCCACTCTCGAATGCGGGTATTCTCTCTGACGATTAGGGCCTCCTAAAGGTTTTTCTTAGGAAGGTTTTCCTAATGGTACAGCTTCTTTTTATTGGCAATCAGCTACTGACAAATTATACTAAAGAATTTGGAACGCTGTTTTTAACTTAAAGGAGATTGAAATCACCAACATAATCGACATTTTACGCGATGCAACATTTCAGTCTCTCTTACGCACCATCTGGCCATTCTAATCCGAACCAAATGTCAATTATAATCTTATGTGTAATATAAATCGTTTAAATAAAATAAATTTTTAATTTATTTACAAAAAAGTTATAAGAAAACATTCGCAGACGAAGAAATACAAACAATTAGAAATTCTATAAAAGGAATGTAGTCTTTTTGTGTTGCTTTGTTTTGTTTTTCGCGTCAGCTATCTATAGTTTCCAAACAAAAATATTTTCTCGATGAAATTTTAACAAGTTTACGAATGCGGTGTGACTCATACTATTAATTCATAACATAGGAATAAAATGACTTCTATAAAAAAATCATATAACGTGACATACACTTGTGTGATATTTTGTGACAATATAACAAACTATAGACCAAAATATGGATAACATCCGTGGTCCTAGAGATTGATTGATTATTGACATTCCGGTATACCTAAGGATAAACATATTTCACAAAGTTTTTACAATAATTTACAAAGAACATTATTAACGGATACAAGAAAACATACCGAGGAATTTATTTATTACTATATTAAAATGTTATGACTACACACGTATTGTGTATGACGTCAGTACGCTGTAATCATCGGTTAATATGGTTACACAAACCTTCCATGCTTTCAAACGGAGTTTAAACATTATTACACAAGTTGAAGCTAGACCAGATATAGAAATACGATTGGAAATAGATTCGTTCGCAAGCTCCGTTCCAACTTTAAAGCTCGCAGTGCCAAAAGCGGAAAATTGAATTACAGACAAGTTGGCGGTAGAAGGAAACATTTTTGGCAGATGATATTTGATATCCATCAATTTCGTACCACTGCGCACGGATATATTTACACAACCCCGGGAGGTTGTTGTGTTATTATGACAAATTTACCATATGTACAGACAAAAGAGATTGATGACGATTTGAGTAACTCTCGTATGTCACTTGAGTCTAGCAGTTCTTGTGTTCCGTTACAATATACAACTTATATAAGTAACTCGTTAAATTTCATTTCAAGGGTTGTTATCAGATCTTAGAATTAACTGTGGACCTTGGATTGAATGATTATTATAAACAAAGAGAAACGATAAAAAGATAAATTATTTTCAATTTACAAGTAATAATAGAGTGCACATAAATGAATCTTTAGGCCTAATCAGCGAGAAAGCCGTACGAATTTGTAATATATGACACGAGCAAGGAAAGGAAGGACATAGGGTACAACGGAATGTAGAGAAAAGACGAAAACGTAAGTGGAATATATAAAAAATAACTTTTGCCGCTGAGGTAATAAGAATCTGTCATTTTTATAATCGTTTTATCACCCAGAAAGAACGAATGGTTCGTAATAAAATATACTACTTTCCGTATCGTACAAAGATGTCCATATTGTCAATGTTCATTTTCCTTCCTTTGTTGCTGTTATGTTTTCTTTGTTCACAACATCACATGAACATCTGGATTGAAAGTCGATCACAAATGTATTGGCCTCTTGATGAAAGTTACACTACTGTTAAGTTTTGGCAGTTTCAACACAGAAACGAGGGTAATCGAATAATGCATTTTTTTCAATCGCTTCACGTCTCGTTCTATTTTTTATTGCGAATATACATAACATCCTGCCTGTAATCCCCGATGAGGTCAGAGGAGTACAGCACACTTCCGCGTTTTGTCAATTACATTTATGTCCCACTATGGAATAGGCGGTGAGCCTATTGTCATTCACCGGGCTCATATCCAGATTCCGAGCCACTACTAAAAAAAACCAATAATGCCCGACACGGGATTTGAACCCTGTCGACCAGCAGTCGGGCTTGCAACCAACACGACTAACGAGTCAATATTGTGAGATTCTACTTTTATATATTAAATAATCATCATTCTGAGTCTACCAAAATTGTGTCTTATCTCGACTGTCTATTTACTTTTGCTTGGTCCGTTTGGGTTTCGTAAATAACAATAACAAATGCTCCACCTGTCGGCCGCGTCACGGTTGAACAACATAATATATCTTCCGGGTACATTAGTACCCCGAAGTAATTCCAACTTTACCGCGACCAGTACTGAGGCTGATTATCGTTTGGGAATGTGAAAAACTTTTAAAAAATAAGAAAATGGGGTAAAGAACATTTTAGAGCGCAATTTTGTGGAGCTCTCTTCATTTCGTGCCGTTTTATGCGAAGAGTCGACGGAGGGCGTAATTAACACTCTGTCGCCGGAGGTGGGCCGAATGGTAGCCTTTGATGAATAGATTTCTAACGGCGTAGTCGCAGAATAAATTACCAAAAAACTGCGTATGCAGAATGAGTTTTCCAAACTTTACGGGCATTTAGATAAATCAAAATTTATTTATTTTATTTCTAAACACCTTTTAAACCTGAAGTTCACAGTTCTACGAGTTTTCAATTATAATTAGTTCAAGGCCATATAGTAGTAACCTTAGTTTTCGAACACTTGAAAATCTATACATATATGTTACGTACGGAGGACGTACCGATTCAAATAGTAAATGGTGTAAACAATTTTATGTGCTTCGATAAAATTAGAAGGTATACATTTTTCTGTACTGTAGAAACAAAAACACTTTCGAATGAACGTACCTGGGCAGGTAAAACGTCACAATAAACATCCACAGCCTACATCACTTAGAGCCAGAAACAGTAATGTAACTCAGCCGCGATAATATCACAGAGATAAGTAGTTCAACTTCGGTCCTTTTCACTCCACAAGAAAAACGCGCAAAAAAAAGAGATAACGATATTTTCAACATCGTTCCTGCTAAAGTAGGATTTTGGCTTGGCAACGTTGGAACCATATTTGATCTTACTTGTTTTATTATTGCAGCGAAATAGCTCACTAGGTGTGTAACCTCTTAAATGGGTATACCTGTCCTTTTAGTGTTAGGACTAATACATATCTATATTAAGATGAGATAATTTAAAGCGATTTAACAGTAACACGGTAGTCAATTGTTTCTGTATGTCAACATTGTTTAGACTTTTATTTGGGTTGATTTGAAGAAAATGCCATTAGGCGTTAAAGTTAATTAGTCCCTTAGTTTACGGTGTTACAAAAAAATAAAAATAAAATTGTATGCTAAGAATCAATTCTGTCAACAATTGTAAGTACATGTATCTTATTTTTGCAGATTTGCTTTCTTCCACGGGACTTAAACACGGAAAAATCTCGTTCTAGTTGATAAGTCAATAAAATAAGCTTTACATGTAAGCCAACATACCGATGTGTTATACTATCGTATTTGCCGGAGGGTTTGTGCGTGTAACACGTGACCACATTGAGATAAGACATGTTTCAAATAAACTCCCAACT
Source organism: Mimoniades ocyalus (assembly GCA_018245615.1). Classification (NCBI taxonomy): domain Eukaryota; kingdom Metazoa; phylum Arthropoda; class Insecta; order Lepidoptera; family Hesperiidae; genus Mimoniades; species Mimoniades ocyalus. The sequence goes on from DWDV01000812.1 coordinate 11,102, forward strand.
AGTGTACAATCAATGCGCAATTGTCGACATGGCAATTTGCCGCACCGAGGATAATCAATTATATTGGGTAAACATTTCAATTATGAATTTTTAGGTCTATTCTAGGATTATATAATCTATATATGTACGTATACTGTTAATAATACCCAGATTTATTTATCAATTGTCTCAACTTCAAGCGGTCCTGTTCTTTTAAAATCAATCCGGTCTCTTTTGTTTGCTGCAGGTGGACCGCTATGGCTCACATTCGGGCCTTACTGCCAAGTAACAGCGTTATGTTTGGCGATCGTGAAAAACGAGCGCCGAACGTGTATGTTGTAAACAAGCACTTTCTGCAGACGGTCACAATGCTTTAAATTTAGAATTAGTGACGCAAATTTTAAGTGAACACAGTTTTTCACAGCTAAAAGTATAGCCACTGTCTTTAATGAGCATTTTATCAACCTCACAAAAAAGCAGAAAACTCTAGAAACAAATAATAAAATTTCAAATATCCTTTCTCCAATACAGACCCTCCAAGGATCGTGATTCCTAAAACCGTGTACAGAAACTGAAGTTAAAACAACAATTAAACTGTTAAAGAACTCGAACGCTGCTGGGTACGACGAAATTGCAACAAAAATTTTGAAAGTACGCGTAAACGAAATAACACCAATAATCTGCTACTTAGGTAACCTCTCCTTTGAACAAGGTTATTATCGCGATCTACTTAAAAGATCAGTAGTAAAGCCAGAATTTAAAAAGGATGACAGAACAAACGTTGATAATTATCAACCTATAACGCTAATACCAACCATATCAAAAATATTCGAAAAATGTATGTATAGAATAAACAATTTTTGGACAAAGAATAATGTTATAAGTAACGACCAAAATGGGTTCCAGAAAAATAAACCGACTACGTTGGCTGGATTTAATTTGACTAACGAAATCATAAGAAATCTAGACAAAAAGCAAGAGGCCATAGTAGTATTTTTTGACATGTCAAAAGCTTTTGACTTCGTTTCACACAATATACTACTGTATAAACTTGAGCAATCTGGAATAAGAGGACCCGCATTACAATGGATGACTTCGTATCTTAACAATAGATTGCAATGTGTTGAAATCGCTAAAATAAACAAAAAGAATGAACTTATACAGTCGAGATAATCATATAAATGTACTGAGAATGGCGTCCCCCAAGGAAGTGTTCTTGGGCCTTTTCTATTCCTTCTTTACATAAATGATCTTCCTAATGTGACATTATATCGTAGTATACTTTTTGCAGATGACATTTCAAATAGGTATTATGACGTTTAAAAATAAACTTGACATTAATCAAATTAAATATGACATAAATAGAACCATTAAAGCAGTAATAAACTGGTTGACATGCAACAATCTCAATATCAATTTATCCAAAACTAATTTTGTTACATTTAAGACGAAAAACAAACCGGATATAAACTTAAGCATAAACTATGATGGCCAATCAACAATAGAAGTACAAAACACTACATTTCTAGGTATAACCGTTGACTCCTATCTCACTTGAGCTAATCATATAGATAAGGTGTGTAAAAAACTAAATAGATTTCGCTATGTTCTCACTAGACTCCGACAAACCGCATCAATAGAAATCGCACTTACTGCATACCACGGATATGTAGCCTCTAATCTTCAATATGAATTATTAGTATGGAGATCTGCGGCGAATATACACAGAGTATTCCTGGCTCAAAAAAAATGCATTCGCGCCATATGTGGCATTCCTCCATATGAGTCGTGCAAGCCACTATTTCAAAAACTAAACATACTAACATTGCCTAGCATGTATATTCTGGAAGTATGCATGTTTGTTAAAAAACATAAAAATCTATTTACTACTGCAGAACAGGTTTACGTTCGCTGCATAAGGAACACACAAAGACTAGTTTACGATAGACCACCACGTACTTCGTTGCTCCAACATAATGCGTATGGAATGTGCATAAAAATATGGAATAAATTACCTATTCACTTATATACATTCCCAGAAAGTAAATTCAGACAAACACTGAAAAAATATGTTTTGACATCGATATATTACGACTTAAATGAATTTATAAATTGTGACATAGTTTTTTAAATTTATTAATAAAATCTCAAATGTAATTATTAACATACACACATAAGACATAGCTTTTTAAATTAATTAATTTAATCTCAAATGGAATTATTAACATGACAAGTAAGCTGTAATAAATGAACATTATTAACCTATAATTATTGTATACCCACATAGGGTGGAATGTTGAGAACTCTGTATCGTCTGTATTGTAACATCTATATATATGTATACACCAACGGTAAACAATAAATTTATTTGAATTTGAATTTTACAATTCTCCTGTAAACGTTTGTATAGGTGGTACAAATTAAATTTTAAACTGATTATGTATGTAGGCTTCCGGTGCATTTAAATTGTTGTGCTATAGAAATACAAATGTACAAGATTTTAGAAAGTCTCTGGCTAACTAACTTGTAAGAAACATTAATATTATATTGCTTACGGCGCCAAGGAAATTACTTCTCGAGCGCCTGTGAAGGAATGAAATAGTTTGACTATTCTACAGACGTTCCTTGAAAGCAGAAGTTTGCTTCGACTACATTGAGAGATTCACTAATTATCGTTGTCCTAAATATCTATGCGATGTGAACAGGTTTCAGACTACTTACATTTCTATACAAATTAATACACTAAGATACGTTCACCCAGACATTCGACACCCGTAATATTGTTTTTTTTTAAAGTTAGTAATCCATAGGCGTTCGATGATCTCAAATGAGGTGCAAAGATGAGCAAGCAACATTTGTAGTAGACACAACATTTGTTGTCAAGGCCGTTTTTACTACCGTTTGTTACAGTTAATGAAAAATGTAGTATGACAGTAGTCTGTTACTATATCACTAGAACAATTAGGCTGCTTGAGCAGAGCCTTGCCTAGTAAAGTGCCTACAAGGCAATTGTACATCCGACGCCGCCTGGATAACAGAACGTTATTGAAGTGTTAATGGAATAATTCTTATGGGAGGGTAAACAACTTCGTTACGTAACGCTTTACGGTGTCAGTCTGTCTGCCTGTTATTTCTCTCACTCATAAGGCAGCGGCAAGTACCTCTCGCACTCTAACCCACAGGCTCCTCTTTCACTCTAACCCACTGCGCTACCCGTATTGCGGACACAAGCTTCTCTCTCCTCTCTTCGCATGACTCAATGTTTAGTGTGCAATAGATATGTACTGTTGAAAGTGAGCATTTAACCTAAAACTATCACCGCTTTTGAAAGGGATAATAAAATTTTTGATGAAACAAGCAGAAGATGTTAGGTGACATACAATGAAAACATTTCGTTGCTTATTATAGCTATCATAAGCCAATTGTTACAATTCTAGGGTTAAATAATGATACTAATAATGTACATACACAAAGTTCTGATGCACTCGTACATGTTCAAGAATTGCAACTAAGAATAAAATATATTTCATAATTAATAAAAGATTTTATTAATAAATTATCATATTAATATACATACAATTCCTTACATTATCATATTAATATACATACAATTTAAGTAATAACCTAAGTTTTTCTCAATTTAAACAATTTCAATATTAAATAGTTCAACTTAGATTAGTTTATGTTATCACTTCTGGCGTCCCGAGACGCACACTTATTTTTTTCAGTTATTAGCTGATTATTTCACCACAATCGCAACATGAACGAGCTAAGAAGACCAGAACGACTTGTCAAAGTAATCTCCATCATCATAATCAGCCTATTGTAGTCCACAGCTGGACATAGGCCTCTCTTGAGGGGTTATGCCCAAAAACCCCGACGTTGGGCATGCGGGGTTGGGACCGCAGAGCACAGCTTCTCGCAC
>DWDV01000813.1:0-15002 GCA_018245615.1 Mimoniades ocyalus
GAGCCTATTGCCATGCATCGGGCACATATCCAGACTTCGAACCACTACTAGAAAATCTAAATTAGAAAATTTTGTAGATGTTCGACCCGGGAATCGAACCCGGGACCTCCCGATCGGCAGTCGCGCTTTCAACAAACACGACCAACGAGGCAGTCAATAAGATTAGAAATTAGATAATTAGAAATAAGATTAAATAGAGATATGTATATGAGATTAGCTTCCAAATGTCATATTTTAATAGCACAGTAATAATGTTTGCAACAGTGTACAGAAGGTGCCGAGAACAAAGAAAAGGTCTGTAGCTGGATTAGAAGGCCACCGGAGAAGTCCACCGGCATCGACTATACATCATAGGAAAATGTCTGATCCGGACATTCACCACAGTCTAGGCGACATTTTGTCTAGCTGCAGTAAGTGTATTTCAATTTTAATGCAAACAATCTTATTGTGTATTTAACAATCAACCCAAGTTTCTTTTTGTTGCAAGTATTTGCTAAATATTTAAATAATTTTTAAGGTAAATAAAAATAGGTCGCCTTTTAGAAGTGATGTAAAGATAACTATGCTTGTGGTTTTGTTTGTAATTTTAAAGATTAGAACTAAGGAAGCTGAAAACTATACCACCAAAATTACATCGGGAACTACGAATATCAATTTACTATTATGTACTACACCTATCAATTATACAGTACAAGCAAAGGCGCAAAGATATGGATTTTGTTAATAATAACACGTAAGAAACGTAACATCACGCTTGTAATATCAGAAGAGGCTGGCAGAAGAGTGTAGTACACTCCCACGTTTTGCTAGTTACGTTTACGTCCCAATGTGGAATAGATGGTGAGTGTATTGCCATACACTGGGCACATATTCAGACTCCGAGCGACTACTAGAAAATCTAAGTTAGCATATCCGATAGTGGGCACCTGGGATTCGAACCTAGGACCGCTCAATCGGCAGTCGCGCTTGCGACCAACACGACCAACTAAGCGGTCAATAATAACACATTATAGTAATCTAATTATTACAGGTATACACATTTTTTAAAAGGTGGTTTTTGTTTGAAACATGACACACTGTGTAAAATATGATTTTGTTATTACAATTCCCAGACGAGAGCAGTGCGAACGAGTCGAGCAGCGACGTGCCGGACTGCTCCGCGCCGACGCGCCGCCTGTCGCCGCGCAGCTCGCTGTGCGCGAGCAAGCCGCTGATCCGCACGGGCCGCGCGCTCATCAACCCGTTCGACCCGTCGCACGTCACCGTCAAGCTCACCAGCAACAGGCGACGCTGGACTCACATATTTCCTAAAGGTGTGTTATTATTATTCACTTATTGATTTCAAGCTTTCGACTGTCCATTTGTTTTCTCAATTAAGTTTACTGATCGAAAATGCTATCTGGTGTTATTTTGTCCTTACTATAAAGGAAAATAAATAATAGATAAATAAATCTCATACTCATAATCACCCCAAAAGGCTCTAAATAGTGTCGATTGATAGCGTGCATAGTGTAAAACAGAAGATTTTTTATGCTGCGCACAAAATAATTGTTTAAACTATGTTTAAATGCACTACTTAACTGATTGGCTAATGAATTATGTAGTTGGAAATAGTATTTATAATGTCCTTATTAATTTTCTCTTTATATAAAAAATGTTAATATATTTGATATACATACACTAAATGTACCTCTTTTCGCAACTACAAGATGCTTCTAAAGAATGCTCGAAATGTTTCGAAAATATTCACTCTGACTTATTTGAACTCTACAATGTATACCATTGTAGCATTCAACAGACCCGCATCTGTCATCCTCTCGATTGAACTTTATTATGGGCGGCGGTATAATTTTTATCGAGTAGGTGGCTGCACTCTCGCCTAGATGGCGGCACCTACAGCTTTACCGTGTGTTGTATGCGCTTGGCCAGGTCCGACCAGGGTGCTGATCCAGCAGCACCACTACCAGGCGCGGCCCGCGGGCGAGCCCGCCGCGCGCGCCCCCGCGCCGCGCGAGAGCAACGCGCCCAAGGAGAACGGCGCCCCCGTCATCAACAACAATCACCCCGTGTATCAAGTCGATGGTAAGCTGTGAAAGATTCAAACAATCCATGGTCCAATGCTAATCATGCTATTATCGAACTTCTGAAACGTAACATCGTGCCTGTAATCCCCGAAGACGTAGGCAGAGGATAGCACACTCCGACGTCTAACCAGTTACGTTTGCATCCCACTATGGGATCGGGGAATCGAAATCAGACCCACTCGATCGGCAGTCGCGCTTGCAACCACTCAACGAGGCAGTTAAACACAATACTATTTTAACAGCTAATTTAATTAACCGATTTAAACTATGAAACTTTCTCAATGCAATGTTATACACATAAGTAAAATGTTCATAACAGGACTGAATAAGCTCAAAAACAAGCAATTACTTTATTTTATGACTCTTGGTATTATCAGTTTATTAATTTCTGCGTCCAATTTTTTCATAGAATATTTGTAATGTAAAATTTTGTGTATGAATAAAAATAAAATATCAAATTTGATATGAATTGTTTGCTCAATATAAATCGTTTTTTATTTCTTTTTATTTATTCGTAGGTAATATGATGAGCCGAAAACGCATGATAAGCGCATCTGGTGCTCTGAGCGTTTTAGGAACTGTTTTGGGGCCCCCATCGACGACAAACAACGCGTCTTTGGCACTATTATGGGGCGCCACTGGAGAACAGGAATGGACCCCTGCCCTCACCACAGGTTAGTATTGAAACATATAAACATTTCTTACATAGTTACGTTTTCCTTTCAAAATCTAAACGTTTCTTATAATAATAGTTTAATGTGCATTTCAATGAATTGACGTTTGGACATTATAATCATTTAACCATAACTTACTGTGCTCCTTAACTAATAATACAATCTAACTTAAGACGTAAACGCGTCGAAAACATATCAGCTGGTTAACAATGTTTGTTGAAAAACTCAGAAAACACACATTTGTTATTATAAAGCTTAGAAATGGTATCGAATGTTCACGCATAATAAATTATTTATATCTCAAACATCTAGCTGTAATGAAATTATCGCGTGTAAACACTTTGTATCGGAATTGATTTGACATCTGACACTATAATTTGATTTGCTATCTGATACTTTAAGTTTTGTTTGCTCATTGTCGACGGCGTAGTTAGCTAGGCAACTCTTGTGACTGTTGCAGGCGATATATGTAGCAGTAGTTACAACTAAGGCTAGTATCATACATAATGTAATGATCGTGGATTCATATGTTATTGATTTTAGTCCGTCTATACTTCCATCGGCTTATTCGTCCGTTGCGAGCCATATTTCTTAATCGACGCCACTGCATTTAAAATATTGATTATGTACTTCACCTAGTACATTTTATTACACTATTTCCTGAAATTCATACGTATTGATTAATTAATGTGCAAGCTATATAATTAAATGTGGGCATATCTATATCGCTTGTTCACATTGCCTACTCATTCACTATAAACATTACGTTCGATGTCACGAGGTAGGTCGGACACGGCGACTTATCGCAGCGACTCAGTAGCGATACAGTCGCAAAATGAACGCGGTACAGTCGCAAAATGAACGCGGTACAGTCGCATAATGAACGCGGTACAGTCGCTATGTAATCTCTGGTTGTATGGCTTCGCTCACGTATCCGTTCAATGCCGCCGGCGCCTCGGACCTTCTTGAAGTTTTATAACATGGAAAAAACACGTAGGTAGTGTAAAAGTGGAGAAGAAATTGAAATTGTATCACTTTAAAGCGAACCGAAGCGCATACACATAAGTGAATAGCTTACGTGTTGCTTCCACTCGTACAATCGTTTATTAAGTTTATGACGGCTACATTATTGTTATAAATATCTATGCATAATCGTCTAAAGATTCGTATAATTTTAATGTTTCATGAAATCGCTGCACTGAAACATTTCTTCGATCATGTTGGAACGTTTGCGGCCGTAGCGAACCGAGCCATAGGTTTGATATCATACTCATTGGATTTGCATTGCATCGAGTAGTTACTGCGAACCCTCTTTATATACATATATACATATTGTATTATAAGTAATGTAGCAATTGTTGTGGGGGTGTTTCGACTTTGCAAAACGCAAATTGCTTTATACCGAATGTTTAGTGAATCCTGTTTTTTTTGCGGTTCAAATTATGTTTAGCCTTTTAGAATGCACCACCTCCAAGAACCGCCGATCAAGTTAAATCATTCTAATAAAACTGTTTTGCTGACCGTACATACAATCTCGCTGCTATTGCAAGGCAATTCTAAAGGGTTAATCCCAGCAACATGTGAATCCGATGAAAAACACAATGATTACATGCAAATGCTTCATACGTTTTAGATGCCTCATACCTTACGTCTTACACATATGATTACTTACATTACAATATATTTATGTAGACATTTTAATACTTACTATGAATATTATCAGTAAATTTATATTTTAATACAGGAGGTAAATTAATGAGTTACCAGTTAGATTCATTATAAAATATGTAAAGCATGTTATAAATACCTAAACCGTATGTTTTTTATATATGGGATAAGGGCTTTAACTATAAGTAACTGCTTACTATTAGGAATTTAATGTTCTGACATGTCATTTATATTGTCAATATTATATTTTTAATAGGCTTCTTTCAAGAACGGAAACATTTTAAACAAAATTTTACCGTATTGGATACCGCTTTATTTATAACGCTACCTAATTGAAGCAGTATGTCGTTATTATATTTTTTAATAATTATACATTGCTTAAAATGTGGCCTCTCTTCCCTACTTCACTAACTCAAGCTCGGAAGTTTCTAGATCTGTAAAACGTAACAAAATCTCACTTAACAGCATACGCTTTAAAACAATACAATTAGAAGCTTAAAAATTGAGCTAGATTTGTAAGAAACAATCTTGTGCCTCATATCTACTAAGCACGTTTTCCTCTACAGGTGTGGATTGGAAGTCGCTGACCATACCCGCTTGCCTTCCTATAACCACTGACTATTTTCCCGACAAGCGCTCCTTGCAAAACGACTACCTGGTCTCCGATTACAATTTGCTCCCGGACGATGTGAATGCCGACTTTGCGCAAAACAGAGCCATATATAAGGAGCCGCTCACTACCGTCGAAGTGTTCAAGGAGCTGGTGTCGCAGCGGCTGGCACAGGTTACATTTTCAATATTATAATTTGTAACCATTTAAAAAAAAGGATGGTGCAATTGGTAATTTCAATTTGTACGTTTGTAACAGTTTTACTTCGGTACGTATTTTATGTTCGCTTCGTATTAAGTTATTTTAACACACTGAAACGTTTATTTAAACACATTAAGAATTTAACAAGAAAAAAATTTAAGCAAGGATTTAAGAAGAAAACACCAATTTCCGCTATGAATTAGAAGGTCATATTTAATTAAAATTACTTTTGATTTATTAAAATTCTCCCCTCGCATCGGAACTCCTTGAATTTACATTATATTCGTGTTCATCGTTCCAGTAGATGGTAACCAAACGGCAGATCGAGTACACATCTGTTGACTAGCTGTACATTGTAAAAATAGTATATTTCGTTTGTCGTAAGCAACGACGACATTTAGACAACGGAGGACCTCCGTGGCAGGGGTTCCAGTTGATAGTGGGCGTGAACGAGCACGAGGTGATGGAGGCGCACTGCGGCGCGCCGCCCGCCGCCAGCGCCAAGCGCCACCTGCTGTCCATCGGCCGCATCTTCCACAAGCTGACGCTGCTCGGCAACACCATCACCGTGACCCGCTACCGCCCGCGGTACGCGCCGCAGGGGGCCGACGCTGCGGCCGACGCTGCGGCGGACGCTGCGGCGGACGCTGCGGCGGACGCTGCGGCGGACGCTGCGGCGGACGCCCTTATGTGTCATATATTAAGAGAACTCGTTAGGCCTATAAAATCGACTTGGTGGATTCGATCGATTTGCTTGTTTTTTAAAGTACAGTAACAATTCTCATAATTAAATAAAATCGTTTAAAAAGACGCTAAGTTCAAATGAAAATTTTGTATTATTCGTTTACGAAAGTATCTTGTGTTATATAGAAAAATACTGGGTTAACATTCATAAAAATTCGATACCGTTAAGAGAGTAACCGTTAAGAGAGAAGTAGTTTTTTCGACATATTTGGTCTGATAAGAGAAAAGTTATATAAATATGTATACAAAACATATGTGTATTCTATCGGTCACTTAAAATACATATAACAGTGTACCCATTATTGGAACCAGTTTAAAATTTCGGATACTTTTGATAAATCAAAATTATTCTTATCAAAATTCCAGCTCAGTTGAAAGCTTACTACTAAACTCTCCTACTTTCAGACATCCTTATCCTCCATTCAACATCCACTACTGGTACCGGTTCCACGCGCCCAACCACGACACGTACGAGGTGTCCTGGGTGTCCTTCACCACTGAGAAACTGGAGAACTACAACTGGAACTACATGGACCATTATATCTGTACTCGAGGAGACACTGACTTCGCTCTTGTTGAGGTTAGTAAGGGAAAGGTAAACCAAATATCATACCTCATATCGCTTATATATTTAAACTGTAAATTGATTCTTCCATTCTTCATAATCTCCACAAGCATCCCGCCTGTCGTTTTGATTTTCTCTCAATCTCACTGTCATAAATGGTATGTAGAAATAAATAAACAGTTTATACAATGTGTGAAAACTGGTTTCTGAATCGATTAATTGTTGTTCCAACAAAATATTAAGTGTCACATTTGTATTATATTTTACCGGGACATTTTCTATGACTTAAAATGCTTTTTTTAGGCAGCAAAGTACTGGCGATTTCGAACACTCCTTCTACCGCTGTACAATCCTGCCACCAAACAGATATTGGAGGATGAGAAAACTCACTGCGACATCTACCCGACGCCCACTCGCCAGGATCTGGACAGCCTCACCGAGGGCTTCCTCAAAATGACAGAGACGTACTTTAATAAGGTCAAAAGGCCAAACAAACAGAGGGTAAGTATTAAGTAGAGCTCGACTGTGAATTAGAAAACATGGTAGTGTTCCTATTATATTCCGAATTATTTCCGCAGCAGATGCTCCTATTAGTAAATTAATAATTTTATTAAACGTGATATATAGTTTTATGGTAAATAGTGCAAAATTCATTACTTTTATGTACAACTTACTCTACATAGGAACAGATTTCACAGACTAATAGATCAACTTGCAAAAATGATAGAGGTCTAATGTGTTTATGTTATAATACATATTGGAAATATGCACATACTCTAATAGTCTAGTGGTTTAGATTGTTGCCTCTTACTTCAGGTATCTGGGGTACAATTCCTAGTATCTGTATCTGATTTTAAAAAAAATTTAACATTACATTACATTTAACATTACTACAAATCAATTCTTGTTTTTAGTATTTGCCAATCTGCACTTAGCCTGTGTAGTAAGCTGTAGACCCAACTCAGCTAATTGCAAAAGGTTGTCTGGCCTGTGTCCAGATTGGTGGGGATGATGGTGAAAAAAATTAAGTCAATTAAAAAATAACAATTTAAAAAGTGACAGTAAATATAATACATTAATAAAATATTAATAAAATAATTAATATTAATCTAAACATTAATAAAATATTAAACATAAAATAAAATCCTAAATTCTGTACATAAAATATTAAAAGTAGTAATCATGATTACATCACCACCTGTCCCATACGGGGCAGGCAGGGCATAATAACACTGTTTTATAAAATCGTTGATATAGTTTTATATTTACTTATATTTAAACTATAACTATTAAATGTATGTATGTTTAGATTATTATTTGAATACAGCTTAAGATTTTAATTTATAATATATTTTTATTTTCTTCTGTAGGAATTCTGCTGTAGGAACAAATTCGAATTATGTAAAATATTTTAAAAACAAATTTAAGTAATAATTAGATAATAAATTAATTTTAAAATCACGCAACTGTTAGATTTTTGTATCTTAGCTTTAGATAAAGCAATAAGAATACAGCTGTAGCTGATATTATTGTATAATAACTATATCTTTTTTATCTTAACTTTGTTATCTTATACATATTGAAAGTGTAAAGTTCTCAATGATAGTTTCATAATGCACTGTGCATTATTGTATACTTAACATGTAATTGGCATGAATAGTGACTTGCACTGAATGAATGTATATATGACACGTAGGCAAATTGCACTGCATGACTCTTAAGTATTGCACTTCTGGTAAAAATACCACTAAAAAGCTTCCATTTTATTTTCAGTAATTATGTTTGTTTCAATAATTGTGTTTTATTAACTTTCCAATTAACTTTAAATACTCAAACATGATTTTCTTGAACTTAACGTGTATTAAAATGCATTTTTTATTTTTATTTTATTGAACCGTCTGAACAGTCAGTGATATAGAAAAGTCGTAGGCACACAGCATCGTGACTGCATGAGTTGTTTAACGTTTATTTGATTAGTCGATGTCGATATTTTCATTTACGCACCACGTGATTTTGTTACCTCCTCTATAAGTTTCCGAGCATGATCCGAATAATCCGCTGTACCTTCAGGTGATCGTATGTGCGAATTGTGTCATATGAGAATCGATGTGTGGGATGGAATCATTAGAGAGTCGTGAAATGACGGTGTCCGAGTGCTAATAGCACGAAACTAATGCCTTGTGACGTCGGGCGCTCAATGCGCTCGTCGGGTGGTCCGGCACCCGGCGGCGACAGTGCGACGAGGCGTGCGGACGTGCGAGCCGGTCGGGTGGTGAGAGCCGTGAGGTGTGAAAACGTTCGGTGTGGTAGCTGCAGATGGCGGGCGGAAGCGTGGCGTGTGTGGGGGGCGAGTTGACGCAGCGGCGGCACTCCACCTCCATCCTCACGCGGAGCGCACAGGTACACACCCTCACCCGCCCCGTCCCCACACTCGCGACCTAATCTACACCGTCACTCCATCACTCACACGTCACCCGCTGTGCGAGCTATACGCACGAGTTATCCATTGATAGTTTTTTTTACAGATTTTTGGCGCTAGTATATTGTGGGTTGTAAGAGCTTGTCTACTTTCTTATGTCTTATGTCGATTATTAAATAAACTGCCATTTATTTTTCTTTTTGCTAAATCATACTGCCATGACATGGTGAATATTCCAATATTTCGTATTGGTAACAATATATTTTGATATATACATACATAATGCAGGTTGTGGATATGTTTGAGGACCTCCCAAGATATTATGAGTATTAAAGAGACGTCAGATTGAGTTATTGGATCTTGTTTAAGTTTAAGCAAATGCAAGGCAACAATTGCCTACAATAATTCTTTGTAAATATATTTTTAAAAACAACTTTCATTAAATCCTTCCATTTACATTATCGATAAATATTAAGAATGTATTATTATCAATTCGTGACCGATTTTGTGAGTCTTTAGAAAGGAGAGCTCATAATTGTCACAGCCCCTTAATAATGTTATCATAACAGAGACAAATGTATACTTCGATGTGACGCAGGAATACTCAATGGGTGTCGCATGTTTATTTGTTCCCACTTTCTACTGATTGAACACGTCCGTTATTCAGCCCGGGGTATGAGATATATATTCTATGTATCCAGTGATAGGTTTACGTTAATAAACTATTAAACTATCTAATGGAGTGGTTTGGCAGTTGAGTGTAATCGATTTTGCATTTAGTTTAACACCGCAGAACTAATCGTAACAAACTCTCCGAACTAATAATATACCATACAAATGCAGTTGAAAATTTGCTATATTAAAAGGCTATAAACGTATTGTTTTTCTTTATTATTAATTTAATATACAATGCACTCGTGTAAACCATTTAATATTCAATAGAAATTTTCACTTCAAAACATTTGTGTTGCTAGTAACTAGTGCTATTTATTTTTATTTTTTTATACAGCAATGTCAAATAACATGATTTATCCGATTACTTATTAAAATACGAGACTTTAGTTTTCAAACAAATCTTGAATTGCATTCGTACGGAATATTAATAATTCTTAACTGATTTTACCCGAACTAATTCATAAGCCATTAATTTTTTTAGTTTGACAAGTAACAGAATAAATACTTCTTGGGTTTTTTTTCCACTTATACATTTGAGTACGTAGTGTGACTTCAACTCACATAGGCTGTAAGCAACATGGGTTCTAAATAATCGTGTAAGTCATTACCTGTTCATCATTGATAGGTTTGTAAATGTGACATGCGTATATACGAGCACTGCTTACGAGACTATATTATATTGCACGATCTGCACTCTCGTCAATGTATCTGTGTTTGGCTTGTTAAATTTAATTCGAGTAGGCCCATAAATGTATGAGTTTTAAAAGGATGATGTTTAAAATGGCGCCCATAGATTACTGTGACAATTTAATAAAAAAAAATTTTAACATGTTTTACTATGTATATTTCTATTTGCGATATTTAGCCTTGTTATGTTTCAATTTAACGCATACGAAACACAATTTACAGTTGTACGGGACGTGCAATGTCTGAAACTATGTTCATTAGCGTTAATAAAACGATATTAATACATTTTAATGCTTAGTTTTTATCACTTAATCAATGGACTATAATTTTTATTCAACGTATTGAATAAATATATTCATAACTACATATATTGAAAAAATATATAAATGTTAAATAAAATCATTGAATACAATATGTAAATTATTGTTTTGCGAATGTTTTAAATGTAATTATAAGATGTCTACGCCCTGATATGAATAGTTTTGTATGCGAAGAATTGTTACAACGTACTGCTTTTGTTAAACACGGTATATACACTATAGCCATTTTCAACAGCATCCTTTAACAGCGCACATGTAGGTGTAAGGTGGAGAGAGAGTACTGCGATGTTAACGAGTGTCGTGTGTGGTGTAGCAGGCGGGGGTGTCGAGCTCTCCGTTCAGGGAGCGCGTGGGCAGCACGCGGCTACCGGACCGCCCGCGCCTCCGAATCGAAGCCATGTCAGTACCATACGTGACTCACGTACACATTACGACATGCGGGGGGCGAATATCCAATAACAAATGACAGCGAAACGTCAATTGAGTTGTAATATGTAATTCTTATACGAATCTTTGTATAATTCCACGTTTAAAATTCAAATATCTCAAGAATACAGTGCTAGGAAAGTTCTGGAAATTGGTACATGTCGTTCGTTTGTCAATTGGTTATTCGTTTCAATAAAAGTAATATTTCGATATTTCATTGCACTGCAGTTATTAATCTTTCTTCATATCCTGTTATTGACTGTTGATCACCTTGAAATTTTCCGTCAGTTTGGTTTTCTGCAGCAGTTTAATACGAGGAACGTAATGGGAAGACCGGTACTAACTCGCTGTAAGTGGCGCCTTTATTGCATGGATGAGTTTGTATCATAACCGTGCAAACTATACCCTTAACCCTTCTCATTGACCCGTTGACAGTGAGACCATATAAAGGGTTAATGTGAATGATAATAATTTAACTAGTTTGTACTATTATTAACATGTTAAAGATTACATTGAGACAACAAATTATTATTTTAGTGTTCCAAAAGAATATTAAAATGGATGCATCGTGCTGTTCAATTGTTCCATACAGAAGCAGTTTAGAAGTGGAACAATTTGCTTTGATGATCTGAATATACTGGAACCGGAAATTTGTTCCATGCAGAGGTGTCGCTCCCAGTAGCCGAATTTGAAAACCTTTCTTCCCATTATTGAACTCTTGCTTCTATAGATCACGAATCCATAATTCGCTTGCTTCCTGGAACGGTGTGGTGCTTTCGCAGTTTTTGTTCGTTTTGTCTGCTTAGTTTTAGGTGTCGTGCACATGACAATATCTTGTCTGAATCTTATCTTCAAAATATAATTTCTTAAATTTCTAATGCGTGATTTTGTGAACATGATTTTGTACTCTCCTTTAATCTTTAAAAATATTGTTAACTATTTAGAGCTTTGATCCAGTGATTTTCTTGCGCTTTAATTTCTTTTTTTCTCTTGTAATTTTAATTGTTTTCTTTAATATAACCATACTCCTGTAAGAGTTTCCAGTTTCTGTTGCTTTTTCTTATCCTTACTGAATGTTTCATTGCAGCAAGTTTCACCTACTAAGTCACTAAATACTAGTCAAAGCAACAAGTAAGTACATTATTGCTTATAATCGTTTTATGTCGTTAACATTTTACCCGATTACCATTTTGAATTGTTACACAATATGATAAAAATAGAAATATCTGTTTTAAAGCAAAATTTTATCTAGTAAAAGTACAATAGTTTTAGCAATGTATATAGTGCTATAATTTAAAAATGCCCAGTGTTCCTTTTAAATTCAATAACTTTTTTCTTAACGCGTTCCGCGCCACGGCTATTTTTGAAGATTTTCCATGCGAGCCGCGTGTGGCGTATACAAGTCGTTTAGATGTTGTTGTCTATATTTGACTTTACAATAAATGTTTAACGAAATGCTTTGTTTTTCAATGAGAATTGCAAATGGCCTGAACGGAAAGTGCAGCGGGGGTCGTATACGCCCCTTCCCCCCCAAATGGCACGGAACTTATTAATATTATTTTATCAATACTTTCCGTCTTTTAACATAATGTATGAGGTTATTGATAAATCTGTGCTATTTAATTGGGGAATAAATATAGTATATTATATTGCTATTTTAAGTAATATTTAATGCTACTAAGTAAATGAATTTTGCTTTCGAACTGATATACTCGTAAAAGTGTGGATCCAAGGAGGTGGATGACGACTTCTATGTCAAAAAAAAAAACGTCTTTTAAACTTTTGTGTTAATATTACACACTCTCATATTTGTACTACAGCATAACAGCGTTAATTTCTAAGTAAGGTGTACCCGCATAAATTACACTTAAATTCGTATATGGAACTGTTAGTAGGTACTAGTATCCACATACTAGTTGCCATCCACCCCCTCCCCCTGATTAATCGAAGTGTGCATTTATTTTTATTGTTCTTATATAAATATATATTTTTTTAATACCTTGCTTGAGCAGCAGCGTCAGAATTTTGCTGTTTTCATCTCATCATGGCATGTGGTTCTTGTGATATATACTATACATTTGTATACATTGAGAGGCTAGTTATGTCAGCTGCTCTTTCACGTATTTATTATTCGGCGATAATATACATATATATGAACTTTCTTATGCGAGTTCCGTGTTTACATGTTTGTAAATGAAACTCTCATGTATATTCAGCACCGCTTATCCAATATCCCAAGTCTGAGATCACTCTTGTGATCTTCTACAACTTACTGCATCGCTGTAATCGCGATGTGTTTGATTGTTTGTTGTGTTTGATTTCATGATTGATATTGATAGCAATATCCCAACCAAACAGTGGGTCTTTGTCGGAAATACGCCTAAATTTAGCAACGCAGTCTATAGGTATATTATATTTAATGACTTTTCAGAATTAAAGTTACAACAAACATGCACTTTGATTGTGAGCAAATCCAGACCGCGAAGTTTGTATTATATCGATGGGCTACAGTTGCTTCACTTGCGTTTCCTTGTTCATAACACCTCTTCGTGACTTTGTAACGTTTCTTCTCCCACCATCTACAGACAAGCGGCAAAGACCGTCTTAGAGAGAACACAGTCTCAGACGGGCGAATGCGACGATACGTACGATGACGGGTAATATTTTTTTAAATGTAAATATTACATATTATTTAGAGTACTTAGTTATTCAATTTTTAATAAACCATATAGGTGTATATGTATCTGGCAGATTTGTAACTTTAATAACCAACGAATTATTTATATCCGCCCGTGTGATATTTTCTCTCGTCTCTGACCATTGAAAATGTATTCACTATCTAGACATATTTATCGTTGCTGTCAAACAAATTTAATTGTAACTTTGGTCAAAATAATTGCATTTACTTCAACGAAAAGCATTTCATCTTTTTCTTCAGAAATAGTAACACATGTGAGTAGAAGGTTAGTTCTAGCGGATATACACATTCCTATGACCTGTAATGGCTATTTAAGTATTTATTCACGCGGTCGTCTGGATGCCCTTGGTTCATTGAACCTCATGGCATGTTATTTTGTAATGTATGCGGAATATTCGTTACTTATTTTTTTGTACATTTCTAGGGTAATAGAACCGAAATTAAAGGCGAATGCGTCGTTAGCTGAAATCATAGAGCGGATGCGCAGCGGCACCCTGGGCGTGGGCTTCCTGCAGCAGACCGTCAGCTTGCCGTCGCACACCTTCGTTTCCATTTACGCCATACATTGGCTGCAATCGAACATGGAGAACATGACCTATGAGAAGGCCATGGGTATTATGCAGGTATGTATTATAATAATTTGATTACTGGGAGTGTACTACACTCCTCGGCCTACCGCATCGGGGATAACAGGCGTGATGTTATGCTTTATTATTATATTACTAATAACATTATAACATTATTATTATAATTATTAACTAACATTATACAGGATGGATATTATTATACGACAATAAATGAAAACACAAGTCTTACTCCTTCCTTGGAATATATTGCAATAATTAAAAAACACTTAACATTGAATTTGAAATTTTTTTTTACAAACAAAAAATAAAGGGGTAAAAAATAGAACGTCATTTGTAAACATCAGTTCTCTCACCTTTGATAAGAGCGGAAAAACGCAGTGTCGTGACATGCAAAAAGAAAGAAAACAGAAATAGCACTTCCTGGTATTGTCTCTTTCACACATACTAAATTTTCGTTGAATGAATGCAATGGATGATATCAAATTTTTCACACGCAGTGTGATCCTTGTCATAAGAATAAGGTACAATATGCATTTACTTAATTTGACGAATTTGTAACATTGTACATAGTTTTAATACGTCTCGATTTATAAATTTTCTGCGATGGACTAATATTAGATAAAGCGTGTAGAAAATTTGAAAAA